>PQWD01007386.1:5518-96280 GCA_019425675.1 Leucinodes orbonalis
AACACTGCCGTACCATCCTTTATAGGATCCATCGCCGCATTTTCAGGCCCCGATTTGAGGAACCTTTGGATAATACCAGAGCGCTGAAATTTTCGTCATCTAGTAAGATATATAATTTACTTTAATTCAAAATTTCAAGTTGTAGGTCATTTAGTTCCGACGTTTGAGCGAAAGCAAAGTTTCGCATTTTTCGACAGACACTCACTCACTCACACATCTCACTCACTCATGATCAAAATACACTAGTACTTCCCATTAACTCAGAAAGCTGAAATTCGGTACAGAGTTAGGGTTTAATGGCTACAATAAAGGAAAATATGAAAACTTCGAAATCGAAGATCTCTGGAGTACCTGGTGACTGCTTAGAGAACAAAATCATCAAAATAGAACTAGTACTTCCCATTAACTCACAGAGCTGAAATTGTAGAGTCAGGGTTTAATGGTTACATAAAGGAAACTATTAATAACTTGGATAATCGAAGATTCTGGAGTACCTGGTGACCCTGTTAGATAACAAAAGAGCCCAGCCAAACTATGAGATTTGACATACCCCGCCTTTAAACAATATATATTTAACATGGTGGGCGCGCTTCATCCGATGTCAAAAATCGGGGGGGCACGGTAAGTGCCCCGCCAAGTCGAGTGCGCTAGACCAATACAAACAGACATGTTGGTGCACACAAATATTTGTAGTACTGCCGTGGATTCGAACCGGAACCCTTGGTGTAGTAGCCGACGTTTCAACCATTAACCACAATCGGTCGTCTAATATTCCTTTTCAAGTTTCACAAAAAAGAAGTAAAATCCCACCAAAACATTCTGTAAAAAAATCTAGCCAAGTCTCGATGGAGCTGCTTGATTATCTCTAAAAAGTAATTGAAATCAAGACAAAGACGTGCCAAGTCTAAGTTGTTCCTTACTGCAATTAGTAATTAATTATATGGTTATGAGACTGTTGTTGTGACTTGGCCGTGGAATTAATTACCGTTATCTGCTTTATCAAGCCTACAATCGATGGGCTATTGAATCACCGTTTCTCAAGTGGCAAATTTGTACCGTCAATGGGTAGCGGTTTGCGACGAGATTGGTGCATGATGTCATGAAGCACCTAGTTTTGTATCCATGTGTATCTTCAACCTAAAAAGAAAGATAATGCGTTGTATGTAGCTCCATTATCTTTTTCAAAATTCTTAAAATTTTATGTACGTTATCCGACGCTCTTAAGGTGAAGGAAAACATTGCGAGGAAACCTGCGCACGCCTGTGACGGTACGGGTATTGGCCCTTTAATAACAAGCAACTGCAATGGAGAGACTCATATTTAGCAATATTTATATGTGTTATTTTGATCTTAATATTAGTAACACATAATGCTCATGCCTAAGTCTTATTGAAAGATAACTATAAGGTAATTTAAAGAAAACAATGAAAAGATCAATTTTGGTGACCTTAGATGTCATTAGCACGTACACACGACTCGAGACACGACTTCAATACATGCCAATGTTCCGTGTCATTAAAACAATAAATTAAAGTTTTCATATAAAGATAAAGTTATTTATTTATGACTTGCCATGTTTATAGTATACATGATAATCATAATAATGGTGACGTAAAGCTATTGAAACAAGCAATCCCGAAATGAATATCACCATAAGTTTTGATCAAGTGTGTTTTTGAGGTCGCAGAGAGTTGAATTTTACTTTTATTACATATGTGTAATGTTGTAGTTATAAATGATGTTGCGCTGTTTTAGTGTTCATTTGTTTCGATTATAGTGACATTATCTGGTCAAGAAATCTTATTAGGTTTGTTCTGTGGATATAATAAAATATCCTGCCCGTTACATTCAATACCTAAAGGAACTAACACCTATAATTTCTAATATGCATGGTGTAATTTATAACATTGATGTATGGGACATAAAAAATAAAAAAGCACGATTTCCAGCGAAACAAAATAGTATAATGTCAATTTAGAAGACACACTTCACTTTAAGAGACTTTTGTTTGTAATCTTCATAACCAAATAAATATGTAGGTTAGGTAGAGTTGACTTACATCCAACAACGAAATTCTTTTATTGAAATAAATTTGATTGTAGTACTACGCTTACATTTTTACAGTCAACAAAATGATTCTATCATTAAAAGCGTCTTACAAGGCAATGTTCTAGGACCAGTATAAATACGGCAACAATACGAGTATAAGAAAAAAAAAGAAAATTCTTGGTTGCTAAAACAAATGAAAAATAAATTCAAAATTACAAACAAAAACTTATTGCTAAGAATTTGCTGCCTTAAAAAATAAGTATCCGGCCTCAGCTGACATATGTCTCTCCTGTTCTGCATAAGCTTTCACGGTTCTACATTCATCGATCCATCGGCCTGAAAGGCGTCCAAAATCTAATAAAAGGGGTTTCAATAAAGCATCTGCGAGGCCATTGGTTGCAACGTAATCTTAAATACTCGTACTGCCTGTTTAACTTGGTGATACAGAGAACTATGTCAGTAACTTTATTAAGATGTGGCAATAGTGACAAATCTGGTTTTATCCCTATTATAGGCCAAATCATAACTTTCGGATTTAGTTACAATTAACTGATGTCATTTGCAGTCATATATGTAACAGCGGTACGTTTGAAGCTATTTTCGCTCCAAAAATAAAAGCCATATATCTCGACATTGATCCGACTCGTGGATCCAAAGTTTGAATATGATATAATGTAACAAAATAATTTAAAATATTAGCTTAGAGAGATCTAATTAAGATCTCTCTAAGCTAATATTTTCTGTTCATTACAGATCAGCATTCCTCCCGGTGCACTGTTGCCAGAGCATATTGCGGTTAGCAGTTGATATTGGGGTACCGGAAGAGGGATAACTGGACCTGTTAGAATCCGATAAATCAGAGTAATACCGAAATAAAATGAGTTGAATAAATATTATCTTATCATTTTTATTGTAGCAGATCAATTATTGTAGTAATTTCTCTTAGATAATCCGTAGTTAATGATAAAATCTAATATAAAAACCAAACGATCCACTTATTAAGTATAGTCTTTTTAGGACTCCAACAAAAAGTAAGTACTTACTAATACTTGAAAATTCCTGAAGAATATTTGACTTTTGGTTTTTAATATCATCTGGTTTTCAATGACTACTCTTCCATCGTTTTATGTGTTGTGTGTGTTAATTTTAAACTTCGATTTCTCTTTATAGAAACTCACCATGAAATTCCTCATCGCTTTCGCCTTGATCGCCGTGGCTTCGGCCGCCGTGGTGCCCTTCAGCCCCGCTCAGCTGCAGGAGTTGCAGCAGATTGTGGACGCCATCCACAGCCCAAGCACCCACCCCGCCACCGCCGCCGCTTTGGAGCAGCTGCTCGCCGAGACCCTCGGACCCATGATCCCCCGGTCGTCGCCACCCCCGTCATCGTGCCCGGCAAGCCCGTGCCCAGCCCTGTGCTTGCCCCCGGCTTTGAGGTCATCTCCCCCGTCGTAGGACCTGCCCCCGTCGGCCCCAGCCCCGTGCTCGCCCCTGGCTTTGAGGTCATCGCCCCCGGTGCCGGACCTTCTCCTGTGGTCGGACCTGCCCCCGTCGGCCCCAGCCCCGTGCTCGCCCCTGGCTTTGAGATCATCTCCCCCGTCGTCGGACCTGCCCCCGTTGGCCCCAGCCCCGTGCTCGCCCCCGGCTTTGAAATCATTTCTCCCGAGAGCCCCGCTCCCGTCGTAGGACCCTCTCCCGTTGTTGGACCCTCCCCCGTCGTCGCCCCCAGCCCCGTGGCTGCTCCCGAAGAGCAGGCCAGCAGCGCTCCCCTCGTCCAGATCATCCTGAACATCAACCAGGCTTCCAACTCCGCGTCCCCCGTGGCCCCGGCCGCTGCCATCGGTGGCGCCGCCCCTGAGATCGCTCCCTCCCCGGTGAACATCGTCGACGAGGCTATCGACAACTCCATCGTGCCCAGCCCCGTTAACGTGGTGGAGCTGCCCAGCCCCAGCCGCCCCGTGGTCGTGAGCCCCATCGTGTTCCCCAGCCCCGTGCAGGTTGTGGAGCCGGCTCCCGTCCATCCCAGCCCCGTCATCGTCAACCCCGTTGTGTTCCCCACCCCCGTGCAGGTCGTCGACGCGCCCCAGCCCGCTATCGTCCCCTCTCCCGTTGTCAGCCTACCTGAGATCCTCAACTAAATTAATTTCGAATGAGGAAAAAGTTTGAGTCAATTGTGTTTATAAAATGTTTTAACAACATGAGATACAATAAACTTATTTGTTTTTAATATGTCATTTTATTGCCTATATACAACTATACGGACACACTCTACAATTGCGATTTTCGGTGGCAATTTTCGAAATTATATGTACATTATCCGACGCTCTTACGGTAAAGGAAAATATCGTGAGGAAATCTGAGCACGCTTACGAAGAGATTCAAAGGTTGTGCGTGAAATCGGCCAATTGGCACTGGTAGGCTCGTACCCCTCGATGGAACATTTATGATGAGCTGATGGTGAAAGGAGATTTCAATATATATTTCGAAAATTCGAAAAGACATTAAATCTTCGGCTTCGAAAAGTAGGTAAATCTTATGTAAGTGTTTTAATAAAGTACCACAAAGTATTGTTGATCTTCCCTTACATAAGTTTAAAGGTTTAACTAAAAAACCCTCTAAAGAAATTATGAATTTGTCATACACATTTTTTTAAAAGAGTAAGTTCTACACGGGTTTCTTGCGGAGTTTTCTCGGTAGATAACAACAGACTCTCCGAACCGTAGCCGGTGGTCGAATTATTATTCATTTGACGACTCAATATATTTATTTGAATAAAGCATTTATGAGTTTGAATGTGAGAGATTATATCTTACATTATATACTAATCTAATCCGGCCCGATGGACCGAAGACTTGCGAAAGGTCGCTGGTGGAGGCGCAAAATGGGGGAGACGTATGTCCAGCATTGGACTGCGATAGGTTGAATAGGATATACTAACGTTCCTTGTTACTTTAATTTATATTTTTATGCTCGTTTGCCTCCTGTACAATAAAAAAAAACCGAATGTTGACTTAATTCAAATAAGCCAGTAATCATTAATTATATGTTACATCACACGTTAAAAACTTAGAAAAAAAGTAATGGTGTAGTAGTCTATATCCATAATCCAAAGAACAAATTACCTAATTGAAATTCACACATGTCTCCGGACTTTAAACAACAATTCGCGAACAGACAATTTTGGGCATTGAGCGATCCCCGACAAATCACAATACCGAAGACTATATTGACTAACTTGATTCTCACCGAGAGACTACTGGTTCTCATAAAAATATGCTATTCTTGGTGACATAAATATCAATTTGATCGCAAAAACTTCTATATAAAGCGCAACAATAGACTAAAATATCTGGATGTTCTGACTTCTCATGGTAATGCCAGGTCATTCCTAGCCCACAAGAGGCAGTAACTGCCTTGATCACACGCTTATTCAGATGAAAAAAGTAGTAATGCATTTATGGTGATTTTAAACACCACCGTCTCTGATCATTGTATGGTTCGTTACGTTGGTTGGGTATATCTACTAACAGTACAGCAAAAACTAAAATATACTTTGATAATATTTGTAAATCTCTGTCAGCTAAAGATATCTCACACGGTTAACTAACATCGATCCTAATTTATTTACGGAAAAGCTAATTGATCTGGTACAGACAGAATTCTTAATCAAAACAAATACTTGATCAGTTCCAAGCAGTATACGTAACTTAAAACCTTGGATGAGTGGGGCGTTGCGGTGTAACAGGCTTCGAAATACTAAAATTAAAGACAGAGCCACATAATTAAATATTTAAAATAAACTATAAAAGATATAGAAACTGCTGTATCAACTTATTAAGGAAACTAAAAAACAATATCACTATCACTACTTAGTATAAAACAGTCGCTTTTTTCCCCATGTCCCTATGTACGCTTTAATCTTTAAATCTACGCAACGGATTTTGTTGCGTTATTGTATAATAGATGAAGTGATTCAAAAGGAAGGTTTATATGTACAATAACATCCATTAAATAGTGGAGAAATACTGTTATTTTTGAGGTTGCTAATGTGATGTCGTAAATAATTTTGTTTTTTTCCGTTTACATTGCAACCGCCGGCTGCCCTACAAGATTTACTACAAGATTTATCAAAATAATGTACTGAGTATTGTAAACATTAAAACTGCTACAGAAAACTCCGCGATGGTATTAATTATGTTTATCCCACAGATTTCCCAATACAGGAGATGGGGCACAACTGTGAGCTCAACGAGCATACACTGGCTACCAGTTTACGCTCTGTGAGACGAGTCAAGACGCACGAATATAAGAAGAAATTACCGTTTTTTTCCAAAATGCCATCCTGTGCAATTGTAACATGCCATCATCGCAATGAATCAGTAAATTTACCAAGAAATATAATAACTTTTCACAGGTAAGAACCGAAAAGAAATTGCGACACTGGGACTGCCTATAAACTTGGCGGCTTGTCCAGTCTAATGTATATTCTGATGTCTGTGTGTCAAAATCACTTGCGTAGTTTTAAAGATTTAAGCGAACATAGGTACATAGGGACAGAAAAACGACTTTGTTTAAAGAAATATAGTGATTATAGTCATTAAATAAGTATGTATTTTTATTAACAATATTATTTTGTCTATATTTTTTATCAAACAACTATCGTTTGAACCATCTGTAAATTATGTACAAATAATATATCTGTGATTCTAATCTAAAAGTGATTGAGGTCACAGTGTAGTTACTAACTCATGAGATAAATTCTAAGCCTATTTATGTAAATAAATATCACTGTCTGTCACACCGATTAGCCTGAAGCACAAATAAATAAATAAATATCTACTGACAATCACACAGCGCCATCTAGCCCCAAGTTAAGCGTAAAGCCTGTATTATGGGTACTAAACAACGGATAAACATACATGTATACATTTTTTTTTGTAAATACATACATATTATACATAGAAAACACCCAGACCATTACAAACAGACATATTCATGCACACAAATGTTTGTACTGCCCGGGGATCGAACCCGGAACCCTTAGTGTTGCGGCCGACCTCTCAACCGCAACACCAAATGGGTCGTCAAATAACACTTAAGTGTCAATAAAATTACTATTGGCCCTCCATATGATGAAGTTTTCTTCCAACAATCCATTGAATACTCGTAGTACCTACCTATAGGTCTCTATTTTGTTACCTATTTTAACAATATATTACCTATGTGTTTGAGCAATCTATAAAGGAATTCATGAATACTATATAACTAATATCTAATCCTGTCTCATATAATAAACCGATTAATGCAATAAACGCCCTTAGATAATCAACAATATACGATAAATTATTATATATAAATACCAAAGGATATGTTCACTGAGTATAGTCTTTTTAGGACTCAAACAAAAAGTAAGTACCTACTTGAAAAGCAGTAATATTTCCTTCATTGTGGGAGACTTAATTGTGATACTAAAAAATCTGTATTGTTAACATATAATTTTGTTTGCCTAAAATCTATCACAAAAAATTTTATACAAATATTTTGTTTTGAAATTTAATGAACTGTCCCTTTTTTCCAGAAGCGCCACCATGAAATTCCTCATTGCTTTTGCCGTGATCGCTGTGGCTTCGGCCGCCGTGGTGCCCTTCAGCCCCTCCCAGCTGCAGGAGATGCAGCAGATTGTGGACGCCATCCACAGCCCGAGCACGGACCCCGCCACCGCCGCCGCCTTGCAGCAGCTGCTCGCCGAGACCCTCGGCCCCATGGTCTCGCCGGTTATCGCCCCCGGCAAACCCGTGCCCTCGCCCGTGCTCGCCCCCGGCTTCGAGGTCGTCAACCCCGCGCCCGCACCCAGCCCTGTGCTCGCCCCCGGCTTTGAAGTTATCGCCCCCGGTGTGGGACCTGCTCCCGTAGTCGGACCTGCCCCCGTCGGCCCTAGCCCTGTGCTCGCTCCCGGCTTTGAAGTCATTTCCCCCGTCGTCGGACCTGCCCCCGTCGGCCCCAGCCCCGTGCTCGCCCCTGGCTTTGAAATCATCGCCCCCGGTGCCGGACCTTCTCCTGTTGTCGGACCAGCCCCCGTCGGCCCAAGCCCTGTGCTCGCCCCTGGCTTTGAGATCATCTCCCCCGTCGTCGGACCTGCCCCCGTTGGTCCCAGCCCCGTGCTCGCCCCCGGCTTTGAAATCATCTCTCCCGAGAGCCCCGCTCCCGTCGTAGGACCCTCTCCCGTTGTTGGACCCTCCCCCGTCGTCGCCCCCAGCCCTGTGGCCGCTCCCGAAGAACAGGCCAGCAGCGCTCCCCTCGTCCAGATCATCCTGAACATCAACCAGGCTGACAACTCCGCGTCCCCCGTGGCCCCGGCCGCTGCCATCGGTGGCGCCGCCCCTGAGATCGCTCCCTCCCCGGTGAACATCGTCGACGAGGCTATCGACAACTCCATCGTGCCCAGCCCCGTGAACGTGGTGGAGCTGCCCCAGCCCCAGCCCAGCCCCGTGGTCGTGAGCCCCATCGTGTTCCCCAGCCCCGTGCAGGTGGTGGAGCCGGCTCCCGTCCAGCCCAGCCCCGTCATCGTCAACCCCGTTGTGTTCCCCACCCCCGTGCAGGTCGTCGACGCGCCCCAGCCCGCTATCGTCCCCTCCCGTTGTCAGCCTACCTGAGATCCTCAACTAGTTCCCCTATTGGAACCAATCTACCAAGTAACTGTGTTCTTAGGATTATGAGAAGCTTTACAAATTAATAATAAATTGATTTGAACTTAATGTTACATTTTATTTACCGTAATCGAAAAAACACTCCAGATTTGCAAACACTGTAACCTTAGATAAAAAATAAAGTTAGTTTATGGTTTATGTTACGTTAAAATCCTCAGTCAAATCAATGGGCTACTCATCAGCATTAACTAGTAAAGACAAAAGGGGAGGTTTCGTAAATTCAAATTTTTGTATAGTCACATTGGCGCAGCGAACCAAAAGCAGCGTATTTTTTTTCTTTATTCAGGATAATAAATAATTACACACATGATAATATTATAAGTATTACTAAGTTTAGAGTCAATGTACAACCAACACCATTTTTAAGATATTTATTAATATGAAATTTAGTTACTTCGGTTTTCTGCTCACTTCATCCAAATATGGACACCGATATAGAGTGTAGTCAAAATTCACTCCCAATCTTGAACCAGTAAATCCTCCAAGATATGTATGTTATAGTCACATCGTTGACTCTGCTTGCCCGATATGAGTTCTTTGATAATGATGATGACGTTTCAGACATAAAATATCTTAGGGATAAGGATTCTTAAGAATAATGACTGATCGATTTTGTTGATGGTTATTGCATTTGAAAATTAACAATGTTTTATGTTACATGACTAGTATGACGAATAGCAATGTTAAACGTCTAGATTAGGATGAATAGACTGGAAGAAGATAACTTCTTTCATCTTTAGATAGGCCGTTATTTGTATAGACAATTTTGCCTTTGAATGTGCTTACATTAATATAACGTAGCCTATGTGTTTGTCCAGGGTGTCAGCTAACTTCATATGAATTTTTATTAGAATAGGTTCGTTAAGGCGCGCAGCGCGGGACATGTTTTTTATATGCAACTATGACTTTGCCATTATGCTACCCTCGTGGAAGTGATGCGAATATTTTCTGATTTGAAATTAGTATCAAAAACGCCAAGCCATACTTCTTTTTATCGAGTCGAATAGGCATACTTACTGCTAGTAGTTTTTTTAAAATTAGCGTCGGTACAGTTATGCCGTGTAGATTCAGAAGCTTGGTTCACATAAGATCTGTCTTTTTCAGTGTTTTTGTTCTAGTTTTAAAGCAGATTTAGTTACTGTCTACCGTCTAGTCTAGTCCCGTGTAAACTTTCATGTCCTGATTAATAAAATTGGTGAAAGTCTCATATAAAACACTCTCTCCACACCCCATGGGGGGCGAAAGTTGTTTGCGAATTGGTTTTTTGTTGGTTGTATACTAGATTTAGAATATATAGTTCGGGAAGTAGCCCAACTACTACTACAAAAAAAAATTTATCAGTGTGTCAGTGACTAAATCGGTGTATTTTAGGTATTAATAAAACCTAAAGTACGATTATTCAATTGAGACTTTGTATGTTAATATGTTTAATTAGCCTATTATTAACATAATACCCTGAGAATAAAGGTTAAAAACGAAGAACACTTCAGTGAAAAAATAGTGTAATCCAATTCAAAATACAAAAAACTTCAAGCGAAAACTGGAGTATCTAGTTAGCCTTAAATTGTACATTTATACAAAGTCAATCATATCAGTACCTAAGTCTTAAGTAATCGTGAAATCGAAGTCAAGCAAATACCCAAAATTAAAAAAAGCATCGAAAGAAAAGAAACCCTTGTTTTATTACTCGTATTACTAATTTTATTTTCAAGCAGTAAAAATCATTTCCATTAGGGTCGTCGGTAATCTTACCTAGATAAGCTTATAGCTGGTCTACAACCTGCACGGGACTGGGGATGACAGCGGGGCTCACGATGACCGGACTAGGCTGGGGTTGTGCAACCACTTGAACGGGGGTAGGCACCACTGGGGCCTGGTCAACGACCTGCACGGGGCCTGGGATGACAGCGGGGCTCACGATGACCGGACTAGGCTGGGGTTGTGCAACCACTTGAACGGGGGTAGGCACCACTGGGGCCTGGTCAACGACCTGCACGGGGCTGGGATGACAGCGGGGCTCACGATGACTGGGCTGGGCTGGGGTGTGCAACAACTTGAACGGGGGTAGGCACCACTGGGGCCTGGTCAACGATCTGCACGGGGCTGGGGATGACAGCGGGGCTTACAATCACAGGGCTAAGCTCAGGCTGCTCAATAATGTGCACAGGGGAGGGGCTGATTTCGGGAGCGGCAACACCAGCTGCGGAGACTGGAGACACGGATCCGTCAGCAAGATTGATGTTCAGAATTATCTGTACAAGGGACGAGCTCGCAGCTTGTTCCTCAGGAGCGGCCACAGGGCTGGGAGCAACAGCGGGAGAGGAGAAGGGCCAACAGGTCGATGATTTCAAAGCCAGGTGCAATCACGGCGCCGGGAACAATTGGTCCAACCACAGGAGTAGGTGCGCGGGGTCGACGACTTCAAATCCGGGCGCGAGGACTGGACTGGGTGCTACCACGGCTGGATGGTCTCGAAACCAGGCGCCAGCACGGGTGAAGGCACAGGCTTGCCAGGAACGACAATTACTGGGCTGGGCTGCACTGGCTCAGGCGCGATTTGCTCAAAGCCGGTCCAAGGACTGGCATTGCACGATCGCTGGCTGAATGGTCTCGAAGCCGGGCCCGATACTGGGCTTGGCAGGACGGCAGCTGAAGCCACGGCGAACAGAGCAAAAGCAATGAAGATCTTCATGATGTTTTCTAGAACAAACCATTAAATTAAGACTTGATAAATCTGACTAAAGAACCAAGCAGGTTTCAAGTTTAAGTTTCCTGTGGTTTCTGTTACTATGTCAACTTAATGTAAGAATGTATTCAAATAATTTATACTCACTTGATTTTTG
The DNA here is from genome assembly GCA_019425675.1 of Leucinodes orbonalis. Taxonomy (NCBI): domain Eukaryota; kingdom Metazoa; phylum Arthropoda; class Insecta; order Lepidoptera; family Crambidae; genus Leucinodes; species Leucinodes orbonalis. Next base: position 17,115 of record PQWD01007386.1, read on the forward strand.
AAGTCTCAAAAAGACTATGCTCATTCACATTTCAGTGGGTTTATATATTCAAGTTTATCATAGCTTTTTTTCTTTTTAATCCTGGCTCAACTGGGTTAGGGTTATCATCCCGACGGTTTAGATATCTAATGGATAAGATAGTAGCTATTAATTTGTTTTAATTACTAACATCACTTCCAATTTCATGTTCCAGTCACAAGATTGGCTTAGCTATCGTCATAGCTGCCGTAGTTTCCATTATTGGTTAAACTTCTTTCAATACTAACGGGAGTTAAACTATGACTCGATACAAAGGTCTATTTTGACAGGTCACTATAGTCTTGTGAAAATGATGCACCTCAGCTTAATAAGATTAGTTTTTCCCGAAAGATATTGGCTGAGGCTTAATACCATGACGCCCTATCCCATAAGCAAGCATAAGATGACGATGTGATTTTACTAAGACCAAAGTTAGCAAGCGAACCCTAACTTTTTTTATGTTACAAAGTGCACAGGACGGTCAAGACGCTCACCTGATGGTAAGTGATACGCCTGACCAGCAGCATATGACAGAGTAGCACTAAAGGAGACCAATACTGATAAAAAGTTATTATTTTCCATTAATGTCACACTGAGTCAGTCACCTGAGAACCAGATGTTAGATCTCTTAAACCCAGGCCCGGTAATTTTAGAAGTCACAGTGCTCTCATCCCTTTTATACACACAGCTGTTCCAACAATTTAAGCAATTTCAAAGCTTGAAGTTAGGACGAAAGAACGCAAAAACATAGATAGATTATACTTTATGGTAAAATTCCGAGAAAGTTACAATTTAGACTACATTAACAATTAAACAAAAAAGTACAAGTGGCGACCTTATTGCTAATAAGCAATCTCTTCAAGGTAAAATACATAGGTTTAAGGTATACAGAGAATAATTATATAAGAGAGCAGGAAGGCAGTTTAATTGGACAACATAAATAAATGAAATAATATAAGACATAAAATATTAAATCGAAATAAAATTATAATAAAATAAACATACACATTTATTTATACATACATATTTCAGTAATGCGCCAATAAATAAACATTTTATACCTATGCTACCATAAATATAATTAAATAAATACAATAGTTATCTACATATATTCAGAGACATGATGAACTGATCCAAGCCGAAGATAAACCTAAAACAAAGTTGCCGCAGACGCTGGAGTTCATTTAACACATCACATGTTGTTATCCTCATATAGGCAGACAGACAGCTGCATAATCAATACACACTCATATACGTTTTTTGCTCATTCATCTCTCTCTTCAACCTAACGCAGTCCACTGCTGGACATAGGTCTCCCCCATTTTCCGCCAGATATTGGTTGGCGCTGCTCATGGGGGGTAAATGCCCGTAGTCACCACGATGGGCAGGCGGGTTGGTGACCGCAGTATGAACCAGTACGCAGGATAGCGCTGCTGCCCACCATCCGGTATAAGATCCCCTAGTCGGCTTTTACGACACCCTCGAGAGGAGTTATAAACATTCAGACCAATACCAACAGACATGTTCATGCAAACAGGTTTTGGTACAGCCCGCGGATCGAACTCGGCGCCCATGGTGTAGTAGCCGACCGACGTCTCGACCATTACACCAATAGAAGTAGCTTATGTTTTTCCTTATTATATCAGGTACCTGCTCAAAAAAGTCTCGTCTAAATCCATCCAGCCGTAGTACGGTATATTTGTTCATATTTGATATTCAATATTGCAAAATTGTTATTTCAACATTACAAACGGACACCAATTTTTTAAAATATAAATTTATTATTATGTTTAAGGTGGAGATATTAGTAGAAATATTGAAGTAAATAAATGCTGCCATTTTATTTATAAGTATAGATTACTAAAAGAGAGCGTAAGTTTGGTAGCGCATGTACTTATAGGATTTATTCAGAAGACTGGACATATAAATCAAAACTCTACTTCGTTTACAAGCACACACCAAAAGTGTGACCAATGTGGTGGAATGAATGAAAAATCGGCTAATATATCTAGGATACCGGTTCGATCCCCGTCATCATCTTTATCTGAAAACGTCCCACTTCAGGGACAGGCCTGGCCTACCCATACAGCATGGCTATGGTAACTATACACCCGAAAAACGTTCCTCATCAAGAGATGCATATCATCAAAGAAGTAATTTTACGCACTTTTTGGAAAAGTTTTGCTTTTCCTTGTTTCATTTGAATAAGTTTTGCAATCCACCTCTAGATCAGCATAGTGGGTAAAATACTCATTTGTATTACGGATACCACACACCTCAGATGGTGTGTGGTATCCGTAATACCTCATTGTTGTGGTATTACGGATATCTACTGAGTTAATAAAAAAGGAAGGCATTGCATTATACCGTAGAAAACAAAGCCAGTGTTTTCTTGGATATAAAAAGAGAAACATTTTATCTAGATGGTAACAATTTTATTGGTATCTCATGCTATTTATATACAATTTATAGATACAACAAATATACTGTCATTACCCTAAATGTCTTTACAATTTAGTTAAGGATCTCAGGTAGGCTGACAACGGGTGAGGGGACGATAGCGGGCTGGGGCGCGTCGACGACCTGCACGGGGGTGGGGAACACAACGGGGTTGACGATGACGGGCTGGGCTGGACGGAGCCGGCTCCACACCTGCACGGGCTGGGGAACACGATGGGGCTCACGACCACGGGGCTGGGCTGGGCTGGGGCAGCTCCACCACGTTCACGGGCTGGGCACGATGGAGTTGTCGATAGCCTCGTCGACGATGTTCACCGGGGAGGGAGCGATCTCAGAGGCGGCGCCACCGATGGCAGCGGGGCCACGGGGGATGCGGAGTTGTCAGCCTGGTTGATGTTCAGGATGATCTGGACGAGGGAGCGCTGCTGGCCTGTTCTTCGGGAGCGGCCACAGGCTGGGGGCGACGACGGGGAGGGTCCAACAACGGGAGGGTCCTACGACGGGAGCGGGGCTCTCGGGAGAGATGATTTCAAAGCCGGGGCGAGCACGGGCTGGACCAACGGGGCAGGTCCGACGACGGGGAGATGATCTCAAAGCCAGGGGCGAGCACAGGGCTTGGGCCGACGGGGGCTGGTCCGACAACAGTAGGTCCGGCACCGGGGGCGATGATTTCAAAGCCAGGGGCGAGCACGGGCTGGGCCGACGGGGCAGGTCCGACGACGGGGGAGATGACTTCAAAGCCGGGAGCGAGCACAGGGCTAGGCCGACGGGGCAGGTCCGACTACGGGAGCAGGTCCCACACCGGGGGCGATAACTTCAAAGCCGGGGCGAGCACAGGGCTGGGTGCGGCGCGGGGTCAACGACCTCGAAGCCGGGCGAGCACGGGCGAGGGCACGGGCTTGCCGGGGGCGATAACCGGCGAGACCATGGGGCCGAGGGTCTCGGCGAGCAGCTGCTGCAAGGCGCGGCGTGGCGGGGTTAGTGCTCGGGCTGTGGATGGCGTCCACAATCTGCTGCATCTCCTGCAGCTGGGAGGGGCTGAAGGGCACCACGGCGGCCGAAGCCACGGCGATCACGGCGAAAGCAATGAGGAATTTCATGATGGCACGTCTGGAAAAAAGGTGTTAATATTAAATTAATAAAACAATGAATATTTCAATATCATTTCCTATGGTTAACAAATTATTTTTGGTCTTTTAAAAGGTTTTGTTGAAAGTGTAGATGTTAAATTTATATATGTACTTACATTGCTTTGGAGTCTTAAAAAGACTATGTTAATTTAATCAGCGAGTAAAGTATATAAAAAGTTTATCTTAAGTATGTTCCTACAAACTAATCTTAATTTTAGTTAGACATAGTGAGCTTAACATAATTACCATAATCAATATGCTGTATTTATATGGATAAGATACTTGTTATTTATTACTACAATTAAAGTCCTTTATCATGCTCGCGTTAAAGCAAATCTGGGGACACGGTAGTGCCCTACCTACCTACCTTTCCTCGAAGAGTTGTTTTCCGATATACATACTTAATAGTTCATATTCTCAGATTTATACTTAAGATTTTATTGATATGTAAAATACGCCAATTTCATTACTCACACGGTGTACTCTGACGATCATTTAAATGTTCAGCTTCTTCCTGAAGTGCTAGTAAGCTGAAATTTGGTATATTATTTAAATTTAGTATACAAAAATTCACTTAATGATTTCGCCTCCCATCCCTTTAAAAAGGGGGGGGGGCAGGCTAAACTATATGAAACTCACTAATTTTATGAATTAGAACATGAAAGTTAACTAGGGACTTTAAATAGTAACTAAAAATAAATAAATAAATATCCACCGACATCACACCAGCGCATCTAGCCCCAAGTTAACTGTTAAGCGTGTATTAGGGTACAAACGACGGAGAAACATACTTGATCATCATCATCAGCTATTAAACGTCTCCACCGAGGGCACGAGCCTACCCGTATAGGGTGATTAGGCCTTAGTCATCACGCTGGGCCCAGTGCGGATTGGACTACTTCACACACGAATCGAATCTCTCGCAGGCGTGCATGAAGGTTTCCTCACGATGTTTTCCTTCACGTAAGAGCGTCGGATAACGTACATATGATTTCGAAAATTCGAAAACACATTGGACTGTGGCGGGATTTGAATCTCAGCCCTCCCGGTAGGAAGGCGACAGTCCACACCATTGAGCCACCGACGCTCTAAATATACTTATATATATTTTTAATTACATACATATTATACATAGAAACCCTCAGACCATTACAAATAACATGTTATGCACACAAATGTTTGTACTGCCCGGGGATCGAACCCGGAACCCTTGGTGTAGAAGTCGACGTCTCAACCGCCACACAAATGGGTCGTCTAGTTTGAAAATTATACGTACTTTAGAAAAAACAAACTTATAAGTTTGTTTTATTCTCCGTGTTGATCAGTAGCATGGCTTTACATGAGATCTGATGTCATTTTACAGCGAAAACTTATGTGTTAGTTTGGCAATTTTACACGAAATGTTTTTGATGGGATTTGTATGATCATCTTTGTGTTTTATAATAATAGGTAATTAATTACCATAAATATAATATTTAATTTAAACAACCCCATGGACTCAAAAATAATCTAATAAATTATAGAATTTGATTTTCACATAAAAGCTCAAAGGTATCTCAGTTCAGTTTTAGCAACCAAGTAAATCTGGAAAGACCTCACTTACATACATGTAACTTAAGCACCCAATTGTAAGCTGTCGAGAAGTTAACAGGATGTGGTGAGTATCATCCTTTTTAATAGCATAGAGTCCCTTTTAGTGCTCAACTCAAATTCCAACAGATTCCTACCTAACGGCAAAGAACCCATAATAGCCTTGGTCTTTAAAAGAAACCTATGATAAATATTTGCCAGTAGCGAACAGTAAATGTACTTTAATTTACCTTCTACATTTCGAAAAGCAATGCCATCGGGTCTTGTCGAGGAACCTTAACCTGCGCTTACGATGCCATCATTAGCAATATATGATATGAATACATTCTTGACATGTAAGTATTTAGTTGCATAAGTAAATGTTGATTGACGACCCATTCTGTGAAGCGATTAAGACGTCGCGTCGGCTACTACACCAAGGGTTCCTGGTTCGATCCCCGGACTGTATCAACATTTGTGTACATGTCTGTTTACAAAAAGTTAATAAGTATGTTTATCAGTTGTTTAGTACCCGTAATACTTAGGTACTGTGTGAAGTCAGTGAATTTTATTATTTATTCAGTCAGGTCAGGTCAGTGATGTTTATTATACAATTTGATTGTTAATATAATTGTTTCTTCTCAGTTATTTAATTTATACGTGTAGTTTTCAAAATGGCACTGGAAAGCTAAGATATTTCAGCATCAAGGCTTTTAGAGTACCATTCATTAGCGACTCAATCATTTTGAGTGAAACTAAAGTAGTGATATGATAGTATTTAATATCAGTAAATCCATATTAAAATTGGAGCAGACGAGTTCTGGAATGTAGACAGCTTCTTGACTTCGTAGCGTAGTTCGCCCTCAGGCCTAATGAACCAATGACTATTCGGACTAAGCGTTTCGCGTCTACTTTCATTATGCGTACCGCAAATGAATGGAATGATCTGCTTGCGTCTGTGTTTCCGGCCACATACATCGCTGTGGCATTCAAAAAACGAGTGAATAGGCTTTTTCTGACCAAACTCGCTACATCTAGAGCACGTCTTTGCCACTAGAATAGTATGTGCTCAAGTGTAAGACCATCATAAATAAATAAAATAAAAACACATGCGGAAGATTGAGCTTGGACGGAAAAAGCGGAGGACCGGGGAATCTGGCGCAGATTGAGGAAGATCTATGTCCAGCATAAGTTGAAGAGAAGTTCCATAAGTTAAAAGATAATGAATAATTATGTAGCTATCATCACGTTATGCCGTTACTGTATCCACCTATTGAACTAAACCCAAAACGATGAGTCATCGCTTTGCTCAAGTCAGACCGTTTCTAGATTGAGGCTTTTTATTCAGCATCTTTTTCTTACGCCTAGTATTGCCCGCGGTATAAGACATTCTCCCGCAGTAAAAAATATCTGAATTAAGTCGCGCTTACATTAAGTACTTTTTTTTCTAATTCAAAAGGTTTTTCGAAGATAAAAGTAGCCTTAGCTTTTCCTTATAACATCAGCTACCTGCCAAAAAAGTCCCGTCCAAATCTGTCCAGCCGTTTCAGAGATTATCCGGAACAACAGACAGGCAAACATTTTAAAAAATGTTAAAAAGTCTAAGTACCGTTATATGAAGTAGGTATATGTATGAAGAAAAAATTGTTATTTCACTAAAACAAACATTCCTGTTGAAACTTAATCTCAGGCAAAACACGTCGTGGCTTGATTCCTAAACCACCTGTACGATGCCCTAGGTAAACGAGGCACTCACATTTGTGTAGAATTAAAATTTTATCAATGACTGAATGCATTATCTAGTAGGTAGGTATTTCATGAGATTTTTAACTTTTTAAGACTTTTACTTAAATAACTTTCATTTCCGAGTGTTTTTACCGAAACACTAGCTAGCAATAGCTATTTATAGCTTTATATAGCAATAGCTTGAAGCACACATAATAATGTGTGCTTCAAGCTGTAATATGATTTGACATCGCAATTAAAACGAAATATGACAACGCTAAAGCCACACTGAGCCACCGACGCTAAGAGCGTCGGTGGCTCAGTGGTGTGGACTGTCGCCTTCCTACCGGGAGGGCTGAGGTTCAAATCCCGACACGTACCAATGTATTTTCGAAAATATATGTACGTTATCCGAGGCTCTTACGGTGAAGGAAAACATCGTGAGGGAACCTTCATGTACGCCTGCGAAGAGATTCGAAGGTTGTGTGTGAAGTCGTCCAATCCGCACTGGGCCCGCGTGGACGACTAAGGCCTAATCACCCTATACGGGTAGGCTCGTGCCCCTCGGTGGGGACGTTATATGAGATGATGATGATGACAACGCTAAAAAAATAGTACTAAATAGTACCACAAGTCAAAAAAATAGTACCACTTTAGTTTCGGAGATATAGCTATAGGTTGGTGAGGATTACAGCTTGACATTCAAGCTGTAATCCTCACCTCTGGTCCACGCAAACGGTAAGGTCTATTGAATTGGTTTAGGTTCCAAAAAATAGTCATGAAATAGTACCAACGATATACCAAACTTGATGCCCTTGAATTATGAGTTTTGGCAGGTCGCTAAACCTTTACACCCGTGGCAGTTAAAATGTCTCAAATCAGTTTTCTTATGTGTGTTCATCCGACTGCTGTTTCTATAAATACTATTCAAAAGGTACCTTGTTGAATAATTAGGTACCTACTTGCAAATTAATATTTTCTTTACAATGGAAAAATGTATTGTACCTAGCCTTGACGAAATTACAGTGATGTTAAATATCATTGCGAAATTACCGAAATATTATCGCCGTCAGTAATCCAGCAATAAAGTTTGTCATTATTATTTTTATCTTGTGTCGTAAATAAATCAATAAATATGCCTTTTTTGACGTTATCGGTTTGGGCACGTGACAGAAAAATAATTAGTGGCATTTTTTATTATTATTTTTTGCAGGTCTGGTATGGTCTGGCCTAGACATAAGAATACTATGGGGCGGCTTTAGTATTTTACCAAAGGGCACAACTCGCCTGCAGGCGAGATTTCCAGAGAACCCAGGGCATGTACGTAGGTTATTAAATTTAGGAAATTCACTTCGAAATATTTGTGATATTAATAAAAACACTTCTTTAGTCATCCGTTAACAGTGTTCCAGTGATGTAAAATATAATTCCCTACGTACCTCAAGTACCTACGTCAAAATTATTATACCTATTTTAAAATTATGACGTTTTAATGTTAGATAACTTGAGTACCTAAGTCTTACACTAATGCACAGTAGGTATGAAATTTTGGCTAACTAGTGGTACAGTGTAGGTATATGTTTATTTGTAACATTTACTTTATTTTGGAGGTTTATAAAGCATACGATTTATTTAAATTAAAAGGTTATGTTTTGGTTATATTGCAATAAAATAGAAAAATCCACAGAAATGCAATATCTCTCTCAGTCTCTTACTCGTCTGTAACGAATAAACCAAGTACTTTCTAATTAAGAAATTGTACACTGTAGGTAATATTGCCAAAAATGAGATATGAATATTAAATAACCATAAATTTAGTTTTAATAACATTTTTCAAAATAAAAAGATCGATCTGGGGTAGAAATTATGTAACGAAAACTGTTTAATTTTGTTGTGCTTGCCAAATGTGTAACCTTATATAAAAAACAATCTGTCAAAACGTAAAAGTCACATAACATAACCTTACTTTCGCAGAATATTAACCAAAATAAATATAATTTAGTTTGTTCTAATAGAAACTAAATCAAAATGAGACTAAATGCAATTCTTGCTAATAAACGAAGGCCGCAGAGGGAGCCTGTTCCTTTTCAGATGTTGCTTCCATTAGAATTGAGAAAATTTGTGTCTGGGAAAAGTGATAAACTGAAAGAAGCTGCTTGCATGCAAGAAATGGCTGTAATGTTCGCTTGTTTTAAGAGCAATGAGTTTGATCAGCAAAAGTGCTTGAAGGAAGTATCTTCGTTCCAAAAATGTTTTGATGATTACAGCCAGAGGATACAATTGCAAAGGGAACAAGGAAGAAAAGGTGTGCTAGTCCCCGGTGAAAAAAACTTAACACATAAACAACTTAATCAATTATTAAAACAGTTTCCTCCGAAAAAATGAAGAGAAATGCCTTTAAACAAATTAATCTTAGAACCTATGTATAGTTTGTATTTATTGTAATAAATTTTCAACTGTTACTTTTTTGTTATTGCTTTCCCATGATAAAGGAAAAGTTCTTATATTTGACAGTTATAACATTTGATTTCATTGTTGAAATGTGGTCATACAACATTCAGTAGAAGTAGTCTTGTTCAAATAACAAAGGCAATTTTTTACGAATAGTTAGTTTCAATACTATAAATTATTACTTAATAAATTGTTTAAATAAAACTATCTGCATACTCTGTATGTGCCGATGGCTCTCGGCTCTGAAAGTTGTCCTATAGTGGGACTATACCTTTTTATTGTGTTGCAGGGTTAATTAGGTCACCCAGTGTATGTAAGAAAATTTGCTTTTGTCTGTTAAAAACCTTCATGAATGTGCACAGCAAAGTAGTGGTGTTTATTAGTAATAACAAAGTCATATTTTTTAAATAAAATATATTTGTACTTAAAAGTGTTGTGTCAACAATTAATAATTTTATGTACATAAAAATATGTATTTACAAAATAGTATATTATCTCTTAGGAGCAGTGTGGATCCATCTTGGAGATGACACTTGTAGTTCAATCCGACTTACAGTGATAAGCTCATCATCTATCTCATGAATATTGTAGAACCTTTCTAATTCTTCTATGGCTTTGTCTTCAAGCTGCAAACACAAACACAACAAATTACACTTAAATAATGTAAGACAATTCAGGCTGGTAGTAGGATCAATTATGTCTTATCTGCTCAAATGTTTTAGAACACAAACTTGAAGTAATTTTTTATTATTTTCCTGCTAACAATAGAGTAGTTATAATTTATTTTACTTAAGGTATAAAACTAGGAATAAACATATGTATTAAATTAATGGATCGTAACAAGCAATATAAGATTTCTTGTTGAATTTGAATTGGCATATTCTGATAAAAGCTAATGTTAACTATACAAAAGGTGTAAAACAGCACAAGGCGGCCCAAAAATATTACATATCCATCATGGATATGTAATATTTTTGGTACACATGACTACTTGGTATACTCCAAGGTGGTCTAAATCATAAAAAATAATGGAGTATAATATATCCTTGTTTTATTATGTACCTTTGTGTTATCTATTAGAACATTAATGAGCAATATACCTGAGTCAAATTGAGCGGCTTTGTCATTATTCTTGAGAAGTCATCTTTCTGTTTCTGTTGGTCTGTCAAAATTTTATTAAACTCAATAGTTTTTGGCTTATGCGGACTACTGCTTGCTATTGGAGGTTCGCAAATCTTCCATGGATTCTTCGGTTTCTCTGGTGTAGTTTCAACTGTTAGCTTATTAGATAAATAATCACTCAAATTTGTCATTGATGTCGGCTCATTACCTTGTATCGCCATTTTCTTTCTTTGTTTCTGCGATAGTTTCGGTCCAATGTGGCTTATAACTAAGTTGCCTTGAGGGCTTCTGGCCATCTCTGCTATAGGTGAGTCGGTGGGAGATACTGACATACGTGAGGAGGATGGCACATTATTCTCTTGGCTATTCGACCGAGCTATGGGCGAGTTTATTTTAGTAACTTTCGAAAACTGCTCTACGATCGGTTCGTTAAGAATATCGCGAGCGTTACTTATGGCTTTGAGTCGCGCTTGCACTATCTTTTGCTGTTTTTGCGATGGCACTTCCGTCCACTTCTGTAGTTTCACACGTGTCTCCGTTTCAGGCTCCTTTGATATGTTTCTAAGCGAAAGTGTTATATCACCTAAATTTGACAGGTCTAAAGAAGAAACCGAGCTAACACTCTCGTATCTCATCCTTGCTTTCTCACTCTCTGTATACTCTATCTTTTTTGACTGTTTACTTTTCTTCTTACTCACTTCTACGATGCTATTGTCTCTTTTAAGTTCTTCATCAGTGTATTCTAAATTCACCGGATAGTTCAGTGCGCATTCTTCAATCGCTTCATCGGACGGTGCGTTGAAAAACGGAGTTATGATTCTCGACGACATTATAGGGTTGAATTTGCAGTAGTAATTTGATATGTCATCTAAAAGTGTATCTTCTGCTATATCGAGAGCTTTGTTTTCTAGTATGGTGCTGAGATTGAGCGAAATCAATTCCATGCAACATTGCTTCAGTTGCAATGCATTGTATGTATGGGCAAACTGACAGAGTTCTGCACAGTTTTTGAGGGTAAGTAACGACGCGGCTGCTACTTCGCACATTTCTCTTAGCCGTGTAATGAAGAGCTGGTCGGCAATTATTAAAAGGCTGCATATATAATCTAAGCTATCAGAGTTGGTCACTTCGGGACAAGTGTCAGTGTAGAGGAAGTTTATTATAGGCAGTAGGATACCATGGTTGATTGGCAATGTAACCTTCGCTTGCTGTTTGTTCTGAAACAAAAAAAATATTGCATTTTATTGACACACAAGCAGTGGCGTGCACTCCGTATATGCAAATAAGCAGTGCATACCGTGTGCGTCCAGACAACCCGGAAAATGATTCCCACTTATTAGCCCATTTTCTGCTACAGATTTGAAATCATAGGCGATCTGCTGTCATCAAAGCACTCAATTTAACAAAAATATAAATTATTTATTGTATTTGCGATAAGTGTCACTCACTTTGCATACCCTACTCAAAATGTCTGTGCACGCCACTGCATACAAGAATACGATTGATATGAAAAGAACTGGTCATTCTGTAAGCATAACTCACAACAGCCTCCATAGTGGAATCATCTGATTTGATCAACAAACTTGCTGTTCCGAACTTGAGATTACATTAACTAGGCAAATTATATGTATATAGGAAGATGTATAAAGTTGTTACACAAGGTACCTAAAAATATATTGAATCATTTTAAGGACAATCAAATTATAATTTTAAAAAGACTGACATCAGTCAGTTTGCTTAAGTGCAAACTGTTTTATTTCAACCGGTCAAAACTACTGAAGCTTTTTATCGACGACCCATTTGGTGTTGCGGTTGAGATGTCGGCTGCTACACCAACGGTTCCGGGTTCAATCCCCGGGCAGTACAAACATTTAGGGCTAGATGGCGCTGAGTGAATGTCAAAGAACAGATAAATAAATATCCACACCGTTCTTTGTCTCAACTTACTGCAGTCCACTGGTCTACTTTAGTTTTAATGTACGGTTGTGTTTTAACGTTCATAAATGGTGGCTCAAGGGTGTGGAGTGTCGCCCTCCTACAGGGCTGAAGTTCAAATGCCGCCACGTACTAATGTATTTTCGAAAAAGATATGTACGTTATCCGACACTCTTACGGTGAAGGAAAACATCGTGAGGAAACCTGCGCACGCCTGCGAAGAGATTCAAAGGTTGTGCGTGAAGTCGTCCAACCCGCACTGGGCACGCGTGGATGACTAAGGCCTTATCACCCTTTACGGGTAGGCTCGTGCCCCTCGGTGGGGATGTTTAATGAGCTGATGATGATGAAGTGTTTGGTGTACGCCTAAATTGAATAAATTGATTTGAATTTTACCTATATTTGCGCTTTAAGACTAACTCATAGACTAACCTCTGTCCAAGAGTGCATAAACATTCCTCTGAAGTAATCCAATCGAGCAGCCAACACGCATTTGTGTGCCGGCACCAAGATCCCATCTTTGGAACACACATTGGTGTCCACCAGCTCTGGGAAACTGTCTCGCAGGAAACTTGATTCAGACAATGAACTTTTCTTGTATGCCGATGACTCTTTCAGGTGTACGGAACCATCTCTGAAACTGTTGTTGTGGTATTATTAATCAATTGGCTTAATTGATGAGATAGCTTTTGATTTGTCTATTAATTGATTTTAACTTCTGTCTTTGATTAAAAAATAGCTTCTTTACTTATGATATTATGAAGCTCCAACAGTAAAAATAAATCTGTTGGTAAATCAGCCAATGTTGGTTATCAGGTTATTTATTGTAAAATACATATATAATTATATTTTTAATATAAGCATATATAAGAAAAGTCATAAAGTTAAAACTTTGGAGAGAACTAATAACTACCAAAAAAAAAAAATATTTTGTTCTATTGTTTTTGCATAAAAGATGCACATTATATTTAGTTTTTACCATTTGGTAGTTTTTATTACTACCCCTTGGGAGTTACTTTCTACCGTTTCACAGTTTTTTTCTTAGTTAATATTTAGTTAACAAAAATGACCTGAACACTTTCGCTACACGAATTGACTTACTAGAAGTTGTCTAGTAGTTTTTGCAGAGCCGTTACGTGAAGTCGCCTCGCCGCCGACTGGACTAGATTCACTGGATCGCAGTAAGTTCGGGCCCCAGTGCCTTGGGACACACGCCGGGGGCGTTGACTTCGACGACCCTTGTTCTGGTACACCTCAAACGCTGACACTTCTGAAGGGTTCTCTAGTTGATTGTTAAACGAAACAGCTTAATAAGTGTATTTGTGATCAAAAATCTGAATTCGAAATTTGATAGCAAACTTGTGTACTCGTGGTATTTTAACCTGTTTCCCCGACTTTGAGCAGTTTTTTATGGCATTTTTTGAACGCATTTTATGTTACGCCTGACCATGACAGACGCAGTGTTGGCCGTAATTAATAACAGTATAACTTGTTATAATTTTCCGCCAACACTACCCTGCGCCTTTCACTCTCAGATAATTGATTATTGGGCGGCACAATATAATAGAATAGTAATTTCCTACCATCAATGTTGAATGGCTGTTGTTAAAAGTTGATTAACTTCATTTAATATGTTTGCTTAAAAATGTATGGTTGCAAATCGAAATAAATTATTTTTATTTATTGCCCTGCAATTTCACTAGCAAAAAGAGAAATATAGAATAGACGAATGAGACAGCGATAACTACTCACCAATCAGATCCAAGTCAACCTCTTCACTGTTTTCTTCTTGTTTCTTCTCGTAACCTGGCAGATCCTCTTTCCTTACTTTAAGATTGCACGGCCCCAATTCAGCCACATCACAAGTGCCGGTGTACATAAACCTTAGAACTCTCTCGAACACTTCGGGATGTAAGTTATCAAGTGTCACTGTTGGCTTCTCTTCAGTAGAACTTAGTTTATCTTTGTACAATTTGTAGAGATGCTCACTGCTAGAAGCCACTATGAATATGTGCGCTGGATACAATTTTGTGCCTACCTGAGGATATTAAGAAATAATTACTAATTACAGAAGACAAGCTTTCTAAGTCGTGTGGTGACGGCAGATTAGAATATGATTTTCTGCATCCCAGCTCTTTCCAAGGATGTTGTAAGAGCCGACTAAGGGATATATTTGGTGTAATGGTTGAGACGTCGGCTACTACACCGAGGGTTCCGGGTTCGATCCCCGCGCAGTACAAACATTTGTGTGCATGAACATGTCTGATTGTATTGGTCTGGGTGTTTACTATGTATAATATGTATGTATTTAAAACAAAAAGTATATATAATTATGTTTATCCGTTGTTTAGTACCCATACTACACAGGCTTTACGCTTGAGGCTAGATGGCGCTGTGTGAATGTTAGCGGTTATTTATTATTATTTATTTACGATATAGTACTGCGGTCACCAACACGACTGTTAAGCTTGATGAGTATGGGCATTTTAGCCTACATGATTGGCACCGATATACTTTTAGTCCCATCTAGTTCCATATTAAGCGAGGAGCTTTAATAGGGTAATCAACAACTGATAAACGTACTATATTTATATATTTTTTTTTGTAAATACATACATAGAAACCCAGACATTACAAAAAGACATGTTCATGCACACAAATGTTTTTTATTCCCGGGGATCGAACTCGGAACCCTTTATGTGTAATAGCCGAAAGTCTCCATATCCATACCTTAAATATAACATCATGAAGTAAATCATCATCTGTGGCAGTTTCCATTAGTGTTTCCATGTGCTTCGACATACTGGACGGCGACAGTGCTGGCAATGATCTGAGCCCACATGTTGGTTTTACCTAAAATAAAATTAATTTCATTAATACACAAAGGCATTATGTATACTTTTTTCAGAAAAACTCGTTACTGATGATACTAGTACTACTATTCAACCTATCGGAGTCCACTGCTGGACATAGGCCTCCCCCACTTTGTGTCAGATATCCCGGTCCTCTGCTTTTCTCATCCAGCCTCCACCAGCGACCTTTCGTTACTGATGGCCGCTGATAAATTCATATCCTTATTGCGCGTCACATAATATGGTATATATACAGGTTTTCCAGTATTGGCTCTGTGCACGATTACAGCGCCAACTAGCGTCCACAACTTTGTGGGCTCTGACACATTGACATTTAGGTCGTATATTTGTGAAAAAATATCGAAATGAAAAAATAAATATTTTCGACTAATAACTTGTTGTGATTTCACGATTTGGGTGGATAAAAGGTTACCAAATCATTTTGGTCATTTAAGGTAAGTCCGAAAAGTGTGTTTAATTTTGATTGTGGTTTTGTGTACTTCATTTATAGTTGTAGTTTTACAGTAAAACAACAAGAAAAAGCTACATTAATGGTTTCATTATATATCAGTAAATATATTTAAATGTTTCTGTATCGCCAGTAAAAAATTAAATATAGTTTTCATATCGAAATGAGAGAATGATGAGAGAGTGATTTTCGTATCGAATGAATTGTTTTGAAGACCGGGTTTGTGAGTGTTACTCACAATATCAAACTTGCATTTACTATTTCTGCCAGTATTCTTGCAGTTTACAACACAACAATTACTGTGACTCATTTGCGATTAATTAATGATATTAAAATGTTTTTAGGTAGAATCACTTTGCCATTGACAGATACATCTGATGACAGAGCTTACATTATTTCTACTTTTGACCACCATGATGAGCGCTGCGATAGATTATGTTACCCCCACCTAGTACTTCGCACCCCGCGAATAGGTATACATTTATGACGCCCTGCAAGGGCATAGCAAATATATGAGAGGTTTTACTATATTTCTTAATAACGAGTTATATTACTATTTGTAAAAGTAGGGCACAATATTGTAGACAAACAAACATAACACTTACTAATACTATCATATAATAATTATCATTTAAATATTAAAAGGGTCTAATCTAATAAAATAAAGACAAGAATGAGGGTTCAATTGTAAAGCGGCGAGTGCGTTCGGTTGACTACATACACGGACAGCGACTATCGCAATAGTTGGATGTTGTTATTACCATTTAAGTTGTCTAAGTTGATTAGAACACGTCGCGTGGTTTGTTATAGCTCAAGGGTTCGAACCCCGCTTGATAAATCAATCAATATCACCGTTTGATAAGTCAACAGTCATCAGGGTATATTATTATTGGTGAATCTTTTTATTTTATACACAAAATATTTTGTTCAATGGAAGAAATGGTTTTGTTCCCTCAAGTTGTTAAACGTGAGTTATAAATGCGGCATGGGTCGTAAACTTGTATCCTATAATGAACGCCTAAAGTATTTTAATATGAATCCACTATACATCGAAGACATAATAATGATCTCATTTTACTATATAAAATATTAAATTTCCAAATAGATTCCCCGTATCTACTCTCTTTACTAGATTTAGATCGCGTAACCGTAATTATAATATTTTCTGCCTTCAAGTCTATACTAATAGCACATCATATTATAATCCTATTGTTAGGATGTGTCGCCAGTACAATGAAATTTTAAAGTTGGATAGAAAAATAGATATATTTAACTTAACACTGCCTCAGTTTTATAGACAAATTGTATTGCACTAAGGTAACTGTAGGTAACTAAGTCCAATTTTTATTAATTTTATTAAAATGATTTTATGAATTCTTGCAATATTTTTAGTTCAACCTGTTATATGCTATATGTATAACTAAATTTATATTTTATTATTATTTTAATTTAATCCAATTTATTAAATGTAGCGCTCTTTAGTGTGTATAAAATTACCTTAAAAGCTCTTAGGCATACATAATTTTGGATTGCAATCCCATTATGTACTTTGCATGATTCAATAATATTCTTGTTGATTGTAATCTGTTTTGTATGTTAATAAATAAATAAATAAACGTATTCCAATATGAAAAAATCAATACCTGTAAACACGCGAAGTTGTGCCCCTCAGTATCAACTGCTAGTGACACAGCTCTATGAATGTTAGCTATTTTCATAATCCTGACCGGCGTACAGTCATCCTTCTCCAAAAATTTGACAAGAGCCGACTTGTTGCTGTCCCTTTCTTTCTCTTTCCTGATTGGCTGGGGCTGTGTGGGCCGGGCCTTCCGGGATATAGTACCAACGAACGCTTCGCCGTACTTAGTCGTGAAGTAGACCGCATCGTGGGTCAATGTCACTTGAGTAATCACCGTTTGATGGCTTAGGCCGAATACGCATCTGAAAGTCACGTTTGACTTGAATATGTGTGGAGGATTTTTATTTATTAAGACTTATTTTACAAACATCAATTTGATTCGCTTATAATTAGAATAGGCACTTCATTGCTAACAAGTTTATTGTTTTTATTTGAAATGTACGGTCAGTTCGCTCACCTGGCGGTCAGTGATACACATGACCATGACAGATACATTTGAAGGAAATTGTTAAATAATAGCTACACTACAGTCTTAGACTATTGTAACTGTTAGCACTTCCGAATTTATTAGTAAAATCGTTTTCAAATAAATAAATAAAAATAGTAGATAGGCATTACTTTCCGTTAACACTACCCTGCGCTCGCCACTCGCTACGACACATGTCAGGTCCCTCATACTTAGTAATTTTACTAGTTACTCAAACTCAAAAATTACATTAGTCAATTAAGTCTTTACAAGACACTTTTGAATCGCTAAATTTTAAAATAAATTTTAAAACTAGTTTGAATCAACAAAATCATAAAAGTCTTTATTCCATTTAGGTCCATATAGAACACTTATGAATGTCAAATGAAGCTACCTCTGGTTCGGACTGTCGTTACACATTTACAGTGCCCTCATCCCGAAACACAGAAGTGCAAAGCCCTCCTATTATACTGAATGCTACTGAAGTACCTGGTGAGAGTGTTGGTAGTGTCCTGCCATATGAGGAGTTGACCCACTGTCGTGAGTAAAAGCACTGTGACGCGACCGCAAACGCCTTGGTCGCTCACACGTGCTTCCACGCAAACTTGACGGAGATCTATTTGTCTGCAACCAAAAAATAAATAAATAAGTATCCACTGTATTCACAGCACCCTCTAGCCCCAAACTAAGCATGAGCCTGTAATACAAATACTAGACAACGGATTAACATACTTACTCTTTTTTTTTGTAAAAACATACATATTATTCATACAAAACAAAATCTATTGCAAGCAAATCACGATGAACTAGGCCTACCACAACTTCCATCGTTGTGGTTCTCCTTATGAAAAGAATCAGCTTTTGGAGCCGCTGGTGTTACATTTATACCAACTACTTTCCTATGTATTAATATGTATATATATTTATCTGTATATGTATCAACTATTTAAGTTAGAATTTTGACTATAGAAGCAACTACACTTTTTTTTATTGTTATAATGCACAAAAAATGGTATATCAGTATCTTTATCTGTTGTTTAGTTGTTAAAAATTACAGGTTAGATGTTAGATGACTTAGGGGCTAGATGGCGCTGAATATCATCGGAAAAATATTTTATTCTTTCGCATTCAGTTTGATAATATAATATTTGCTTACTTGATTGCGATCTTCTTGCAAATGTACTTATGCAGCAAATACACATCGCCCCGACTTGTCGTGAAAACTGTCGCAGCGTCTGCTGCGGCCACCAGTTGTAGTCGAGCCTCGTCTTTGTTGTTTATTACGACCTGATCAAAGAAAATATTGATTTATTAGGTAACACTTTATTTCGATATATGATGCGATCTGAAGTAGAAACTTTAGCATGTACCACATCCGCCAAAGAAGCTGTTACTTTAATCTTAGTGTATAGATATTCAACGGTTTTTTTAAACATCATCATCATCAGCTCATTCATGAACTACATACATGTTTGTTTTTATCATAAACCATTTTTTTCATATTATTATATGTAAAATAATTTTGAAAACTAACTATATGAAAGACACAACATCGAAATACAAATATTAAAAACATTTTTTTAATTTTATTCGTGAACGTTCGGTTCGGTCGGTTCGGTCTGGACGCTCACCTGATGGTAAGTGATACGCCAGACTATGAGAGAGCGGCATTAAAGGAGACCAAAAACTGATAGACAGTTATTACCCTCCATCAATGCCGCACTGCGCCCGTCACCCGAGACAACAGATGTTAGGTCTCTTATACCCGGTAATTTCACTAGCTACAGTGTCCTCATCCCGAAACACAAAAGTCATAACACTCCTGTTTCACGGAATGATATCTGGCACTGCGGTGGTACCTACCTAGAAGACTCAGTATCGAGTCTACCACCTAGTAATTTTTGAAAATAAATACGAGTGCTTCTGATGAAAATATTATGATTCATTATTGAAAAAATAATGATTAATAGTGGTCATTAAGTAGGGATAAGCTGTTCTAGAGGGAATTTAAAACTAAAATTGCGTTTAAAGAAAGTTTTACAAATTTTCTAATTGAATTCTAATTGAGAAGTTCTGTCCAATTGAAAACTTACTCTTTTAGGCGCTGGCACATTAGCTTCCTCCTGGGGATGTCCTAGCTGACCATAATTCTTGCCCCACGTGTAAATTCCGTTTGCGTTCCACACAACAGCGTGGGACCTACCGCTGCATACGCCTAGTGGTTTAGACAGCTTCAGTATCGACTTTGTACCGGGCAGCTTTATACTTGAAGCGCATTTAGCATTCGATTGGCTGACATTGTCGGTCAACGTGTATTGTATAATCTGCGAAAAATATTTTTACTACATATAAAAGACAGGTGGGATTGCAACTTAGACTCCAATCTCCCAGTAACATTTGTAGTAAAAAATCATTTTATATTTTGTCATTAATTAAGCTGAAAAATGTAAGTGACGAAAAAATTTTCGATTATTATTTGTATACATATATTTTTTTACATAGAAGTAGGTATACACAGTGTCATGGAGCTGAATTACTATGTGCAAATAAATATCCGTACATGGACGCAGAAAAACAGGGGCTAGTAATATGATTTATACATCATAATTGTTATCATCATCAGCCTATGCCTGTTCACTGTTGAACATAGGCCTCTCTAACAGCACATTAGATAGCTCTGTCCCTCGCTTTTTATTGCCCAACTGCTATAAATTAGCCTACTTACGTATGCTTTTACTGAATCTTGCTATAGGTCGCCCCAAGAATATTCTAAGAAGCGATCTCCAGAACATACTTACTCCAATAATTTGGAATAGCTGCATACATAGGACTGCCCCATTTTGCGCCAGATATCCCTGTGCTACGCTTTCCTCATCCAGCCTCTACCAGAGACCTTTCGCAAGTCGTCGGTCCATCGGGCCGGAGGGCATTCTACGCTTGCCAAGACGCAGTCTCCTCTCCAGAACTGCTCCAACGGCCATCAGTTATAGTATGAAAATCAGGGAACAGCTAGTATGAGATAAAGCACAACTCACCAGGCCGCTTTCCAGCAGGAACACAGTGGAGTTCAGTGTCACAGCAGCCTGTACACACGGCTCCGGCAGTTTCAGTTGAAGCGGCTGGAGCGCTGTGGAGTGAGGTCCCCCCGCGCGCCCCACCTGACCACTACACCAAATCTCGCCTTCAGTCGCGCCCGAACACACCCATATACTGTGGAACTTGCCTATGTACACCTGCGGAGAGATATCACAACTCTTGGTAAGATTTAACACTTCGTGAGTCAGTAAAATTGCGCTGCTTTTTGGAATTGAAATAACTGGGAGAGTTATGTAATATGCGTATTCAACTGCTTGTTCGTGCGTGTCCATGGTGAGTTCTTAGACTCCTCATTCCCTAACCATTTTATGTGTGTCTCATCATCATGCTGTGTGTGCGTGTGTGTGTGTGTGTTGGGTGTGTGTGTGTGTGTGTGTGTGTGTGTTGTGTGTGTGTGTGTGTGTGTGTGTGGTGTGTGTGTGTGTGTTGTGGGTGCGTGTGTGTGTGTGCGTGCTAGTGTGTGTGGCATGTGTGTATGTGAAGGTCGTGTTGATTGCAATAAGCTATACACTGTCGATTAATCGTTACGATATTCATTATTGCATGCCATGGAATGGGTTTTCGATTAATTTAACAGAACACTTTGGCAATTTTGTTTGGTCGTTTAGGTCGTAAAGGTTTAACGTATGTAATCTTATGTCAACCTTACATGAATATCTTTGTAGTTATAATGCCTAAGTTTTTCAGACCACACATTGAATAATTTACATCTTTACGGATTAAGTCGCAAATTTATTAGTCTGTGCGTCATGATAACAAACTTCATAGATACCTTTTTATCTTAATTTAGGGTTAATAAACATACACAAGCTGTTTTTCTTATACGACGGGGTGGTACCATTGAAACTAGCCCAAGGAAACATACAAAATGTATACTGGTAGTGTTCTTCACAAAGTGCACTATTTTAATAAAAATGCATATAATGTAAAACAATATTTATTATTCACATTTGCGATCCCAAATGATGTTGATACGGGTACCCATCGCCCGCGTACGCGCTTGGCGTAAACTTGTACGTCTGAAACGGGTTCACCGCCGATACCACTTTCACCACTTTCTTCGGAGGTTCTTCCATATACGACATATTTTCCACATACGCTGGCCTAGGCGTGATTGTCTCGTTTGGATTCTTATGGACTTTCGACGGTAAGAAACTGAATTCTCCAGACATAGCTCCCAGTAAAGGCTCACCTCTTATAATGCAATAAGCGAATAGAATCAGTATCGAATATGAGATAGCAAAGACGATCGCGTAAAATATAATCTTTCCTTTGTTCGCTGCTATTGTATCACTCATCACATCGAAGCATCCTACGTTGATGTACCCTTGTATATCAGTGTCAACACTTAGAGTACAATCTTTGGATACCGGAATGAGAGCAGTCACATTCTCAATCTTGCAACATTGCACTGGATACAGCTTTCCACTATTCTTCTGCCATTTGGTGTTCGCGAAATCATTGTAATTATCGACACCGCAACACTTGTAATTCATCATCATGTAATCCCAGACAAACGTGATGAAATCGTTCTCCTTGCCGTAATTAGAATGTATTGTTTTCAACAAATACCGCCGCGTTGTATCGTTCTTTACGTAGATATTATATGCGCCTGATACAAAGAAGATCCAAAACGCTATGGAGGATATAACGGTTACTAAGAATATGTAAGACTTGATGGCGCATTTAACTTTGCAGCCAGCACCGAGTATGCCGCAGCACGAGGTCATCATGGTCAAAAACGCTAAGATTATGAGTACTGTGGTCATGGGGGTGAGCCAGAGTTTCAAATTGACGAATTCCGCTATAGAAGTCACCATGGTACTCTTCGTGATGGTGTAGTTGACATCTTGGAAGAACTGCGTGTTCACGACGCACCATATACAAATAACGGCACCGATAAATCCGATGAGAAAGAAGAACATATTTGTGAAACCTAGACATGTTCTCGGGAGACCGACAGTATGCATTTTTGAGGATATTATTTATAAATAAATCGAAAAGACATTCTGGTTGAGTGACATTGATGACATAATTGTATTTGTTGAATTTTGCCAGTATTGACATATTATACTAATGAAAAGGTTACATTAACAATATAACAATATTCAGTATCTGTTTTCTTAATTC
The DNA here is from genome assembly GCA_019425675.1 of Leucinodes orbonalis. Lineage (NCBI taxonomy): Eukaryota > Metazoa > Arthropoda > Insecta > Lepidoptera > Crambidae > Leucinodes > Leucinodes orbonalis. The sequence goes on from PQWD01007386.1 coordinate 40,177, forward strand.
ATTGAAAAATTTAGACCTTAAACTATATTAATAATTTCAGAACTTTTCATAAATAGGTAACAAAGCATGCTTTTCGAAGAATTAAACTGCTTCCGTGAACACAGCGTTGGATTTAAATCGCTGCGCGAACCGGAGTCGTGGGCTCGAACCCCGCGGGGAAAACCACAGTGAAACTCATTTGACGATAAGAAAGAAGATTCCGTACTTCGGAGGGCTACGTAATACTTGAACTCTCCCTACCGCCTGCATTGTCAGGAATGGACTGTGAAAACAATAAACCGTAAACTACGTATGCTCTTGGTAGAATCGGAACCCGTCATGTAGTGCCTTTAACACAATGATCAAATCAACTGCATCTATAAGTTTAACTTTTTGAATGCTCCGCTATAGGTAAACGCATTGCCGTGCCCTGGACGCCACAGCACATAAAAATACCTACGAAAAATATAGTAACCACTAATCTTTTTTCAATACGTTTATTTCACATTTTTAGGAGCCCGTTTTTTGTCACGTATATATGACGTTGGAGTACAGGCCACGCAAGTGCTTGTTATGCATAAACGACGTTGGCGGTCAAATATATAGGTAAATCCAATAACATTTACACAGCGCCATCTAGCTACAAGTTAAGCGTGAATAGGGGTCGCAATACCGAAGCATTTCAACAAAACCGGTATTTTCGGTATTGGCTCCAGACTAATACCGGTAATCCGGTATTTTCGATAATTCCGGGATCCCGCTAAAGGTAGCAAATGTAGTATAAGAAAGTTAATTTGTTGAGAAAGAGTAAGAAGGTACTTCTTCTCTTCAACCTGTTGCAGTTCACTGCTGCACATAAGTCTCTCCAATTTTACGCCCGATATCCCGGTCTCCCGCTTTCTTCATCCTGCTTCCAATATTGCTGGTGGAGACCAGCAATATTTCGCAAGTCGTCGGTCCATCGCGCCGGAAGGCGTCCTACTGCACGATTGCCAAAGCGTGGTCTCCACTCCGTCAGAACTCTTTTCCAATGGCCATCGATTCTGCGATATACTGCGTACTTCAATTTGCTGATCCGGCGAGCTTTGTCGGTAACTTTAGTTATCTTGCGGATAACTTAACTTTATTGCGGATCTTATCTTTAAGAGAAGCCCCAAGCATAGTTCGCTCCATTGTCAGTCAGTGCCCATGTCTCAGCTGCGTATGTTATTGGTATGGGTAGGACACTTTGATCAAAGACTTTTGTCTTTAAGAATTGCGGAAACGTTGATGTGAAGAACTGACGTAACTTATCGAATAGCTTCCTCCTCGAAATTGTGCCAGCCAATTTGGATAGTTTGGCCCCAGTAAACGTATTTTCGCACAACCTCGAGAAGGACGCCATCGACGTATAGTGGTTGTGGGCTGATATGGTCATTGAACATGACTTACGTCTAGTACAAATTCATGTTAAGCTCAACTCTTCGGAAAAAAACATTTAGGTTATTCTGCATCTCACCAAGCTCTTCCAATGACGATATGGTCAGCAAAACGAAGGTGAGATATATGTTCTTCATTCACGTTCAGGCCAGTCCAAGGTCTTAAAACATTCTCAATTGCGTTTGTGAAGAGTATCTGGGATAGAATAACATCACCATTTCACCTTGCGACGCAATTGGATGGGTCTTTTCCGCTGGTCTTGGATCCATATGGTCATCGTCGCTGCGTTGGAGAGACACTTTATTACCTCGATATATCGCTTTTCCCGTAGTCCATAAATGCTATAGTATTTGGTCTTCTGTATAAACTGTCGAAGTGTATGGATGTGTTCCACGGTTCTGTAGCCTTTTCGAAACCCAGCCTGCTCCGGTGGTTGGAATTCGCCAAGTCTTATTGAGAGACGATTCGTCACAACTCTGAAAAACAACTTAGGTACCTATAGACGTGGCTCTGAAGCGCTTTTGGTCTATAACTCTTCAACATAGTTTTATCACCCTTCTCTCCGCTTGAACCACCTTTTGAAGAACAAGACGACGACGCTGGACCACGTCTCCGATGTAGTTTCCTGGTGTATAAAGGCATTACAGACTTCACATAATAATAATAATGCCCTAAGGATGAGATGGCCACAAGTTTTTAGGAGCTTTGTTCTTAATACCATCATCACCCAGGGCCCTCCCATTTCTAAGGTGCTCCAGTGAATTTGTTGTTAATTACTTAATACGATAAAATGGCGCGTAACTTTTTTATTTATTTTACTAATACCGAAAATCCCGGTTTTCGTGAAATGAATACCGGTATTAATAAGACCCAAATTTGGCCCGGTATCCCGGTATTTTATAAATCCGGGATCCCGGTTTGCGACCCCTAAGCGTGAACTTCACGAAGCATGTAATATGGGTACTAAACAATGAATAAAGATAATAATGGACACATTTGTTTGAACTGCCAGTGGATCGAATCCGGAACCCTTGGTGTAGTAAGTATCCACTAACCTGTTTCACGCAAATATTGCTCCTGCTAAATAAGCCGAGCAGTTCCGGCGTTCTCCTCTGCTGCTGTGTGCCCGTGCCCAGGGTGTAGTTGGTGTTGCTGCCCCACACATACACGTCCGTGGGTTGAAGACCATCGAGCTTGTACATATACTGCCGGTCTAATATACTGTGCTCCAACGCTTTGTAGTCATCTTTGTCCACGATGTCGGTGTTGACACCTGAAGGTTCAATATTGAATCAAAAGATGTCTTTATTCAGTTTAGGTCTATAAAGAACACTTATGAATGTCAAATGAAGCTACAGATCTCGCCAAACTTTAATGCCGCTCTGAATATGCAAGTGCTTACTGCGCAGGTATAGTCAAGGACGTAATTATTAGAATGTATGAATTTTGTAAACTGCGCATCGTCTTGTGCGAAGTTCGGAGCGACAAAAAATTTCACTTTATTATCAAAGATGGCCATAAACCCTCCAAAAACATGCAAGAAAAATGACTTTGGGATAAAAAGCGGCTATCGACTAGAAAATAGCGTTTTTAAAAGTTTTATTTCGACTACCAAAATTCAGATCAACCCTATATATATATTAACCATATAATATAGAGTTATATATAGTTTAAGTTGAGGTAATGATCATCATTATTTTACAAGGAACACTGCCGGATCATGTCGCCTTCATTTAGGGTTGATAAATAAATATCCAATGACATTCACAAACCCTCATTTGAAGCAGCTTTTACTTTGAGTTAGTAACAAACATGGATTCACATACTTTTATACTTTCTTTTTGTATTGTTTAAGAGATAAATGTAACATCATCATCAGTCCATATACATCCCCACCGAGGGGCACAACACAAGCCTACCCGTAAAAGGCGTACAGGTCTTAGTTATCCACGCGGGCCCAGTGCGGATTGGCCGACTTCATGCACAACCTTTGAATCTCTTCGCAGGCGTGCGCATGTTTCCTAACGATGTTTTCCTTCCCGTAAAAGCGTCGGATAATGTACATATAATTTCGAAAATTAAAAAATACACTTACGTGGCACTATTTGAACCTGCATCCTCCAGATCGGAAGGCAACAGTCCACACTAATGAGCCACCGACGCTCTTGTATATTGTATATAAAAGAAATATGCAGAATAGTAGAAATGGTCATATTCGCTAATAATGTTCACTACTAGTCATTTGATTGAACAAGGAACTTATGGTGTTCTAGCAAACTTCTACAATTATATTTTCCACAGTAAGGAAACTCCTCTGTGTTACTGGTTTGGTTCAAAATATATAAATCATCCATGATTTGATTAAGAGAAGGCTTGGATTATACTTAGCTATTAATTATCCGAACAAATGAAAAGTCTTTATTATTCTCCTAAAGTTTCAATTTTTATAGGCTCAGAATAAAATTATAAGATTGTCACCACTTATGACTTCTATTGGCTGCAGATTGATGTTATAGCTTAACTGTGCTATGAACAAGTGTAAAATGCTTCCAGCCTTAAACATGTCACCTAAATTATGAAGATGAGTCAGTGATTAAAGCTTACCCATCTTTATTAAATTAACAGCAGCTGTTATTTGTCCATAAAAGATGCTTCTATGCAATGGAGTGTATCCAGATTCACGGTCCCGAGCGTTTGCAAAAGCCTCGGACGAGTGTCGCACTAGCCACTCCATTAGCCGAGTACGGCCTCTCGATGCCGCCATATGCAGGGCTGTGCGTCCCTGAAAATTTTTGGATAATAATAATTTAAAATATGAATAAACATGTTAATTACATATTTCTTTTTAAAATTATTGCACAATAATCATATCAGTTAAACAGCGCCATCTAGTCTCAATACCACATATCTATATTTTTTGTAATGCATAAAATTAAACATAGGAAATACCTAAGCCAGTGCATATCAAAATGTTACGACGTTATATCTTCCTATAGCCGGCTGAGAGTCATATGCGCATGCCAATTATCTGGTGAAGCTGTGAAGGCCACTTACGACCACCGATTTTGACGGACTTTCACTGGCAGGTAGCTGATGAAACAAGGCAAAATATGGCTACTTTTTGACGACCCATTTGGTGTTGCGGTTGAGAGGTCGGCTGCAACACCAAGGGTTCCGGGTTCGATCCCCGGGCAGTACAAACATTTGTGTGCATGAACATGTCTGTTTGTAATGGTCTGGGTGTTTTCTATGTATGATATGTATGTATTTACGAAAAAAAAAATGTATTTAAGTATATTTATCCGTTGTTTAGTACCCATAATACAGGCTTCACGCTTAACTTGGGGCTAGATGGCGCTGTGTGAATGTCAGTGGATATTTATTTATTTATTTATTATTATTTATTTTAGAAAAAACCTTTTATTTTAGGAAAATAGAGAATGTTGTACCGCGCGGGGCGTATCTCCCGCCACGCGGCTTACAAAGAAATTCAATAGTTTGCCGACACTCCCGATAAACTCACAGGCTTTGTTTCACTGCGGGAGAATATCTTACACAGCAGGGCACAGCTAGTCATGAGTAAAAAAAACCTGTATTTCTTATAATGATGTAAAAAAGTACTTTTTTATATAAAATCATTAATTTATTAGTACTCATTAGAATGGCTTACCCAATAACAACACTTTCATATCTGAATGTGGTGCTGTTATATTTAATTTTAGTCTATTACACATACATTTAATTCTCCATAATCTTAGTAAATCAGATGTGGTATATTGTATCCAACTGAACATGAAATTAATTAGAACCAGCTTTGAGGGAATATATATTAAAACTATTTCCTGGAATTATTGATGCAATTACCAGTTTGAAACTTTGCTTTCTTATTACTTATGTTACTCATTAATTAAATGTCAAGGCTAAACCGTTCAGTTGTTAATCTGGGACTGTTGTCCGTCCTGCAAGCAATATATTTTTTACCCTCACTACAGAGAATATAAAACAAGAAGAGAATAATCACAAATTAGGACTTTCATAGGCAGTTAAAGAGGTAGATCATATGTGAAGTAAGTTTACTACAGTCTCATTCAATATACTTAAAAGTTGAGCTCATAAAAATGTTAATAGCTTTTAATACACTAGAACTAGGTAGGCAGGAAGGAACTGCCCATATAATTGTCTTAAATTATGATCATTAACATTAATCCCAACATTCATAACTAATTATAGTAATATTATGGGTGGCTAGGAGCTTAATTTTAAGCGTTACTAATAAAATGTATTCATTTTTTTTCTCGTAATTGGAGAGTTTCCACAACCCACCCAATTGAAAGGGGGCTCGCTGTGTCCGTTCCCAAACCTCCCACCTCCGAAAAACAATAACAACATGTAATGATTCTCAAGTCCTTGCATTAACTAGGCTCATCTTTAGTAATATTACGGGTGGCTAGGAGCTTAATTTTAAGTGTTACTAATTTAATTTTTTTCTCCTAATGGGACAGTTTCCACAAACCACCCTTTTGGAGGGGGGCTCCCTGTGTCCCCCCTCCAACCTCCCACCCCGAAAAAATAATAATAACACAATGATTTTAAAGTCCTTCCGTTGTAATACATACCTCAAAATCAAAAGCCTTGACAAAATTGGCACATGTAGCCTTAATATAACTGGCGAGAGCTTCATCGCTGATTGATCTCTTGGTTATAGCACTTGTGATTGCTTGGCCATGGCTGCGTGACTTACACTTCCTGGTACAGTCTACCTCTGCTTTGTTTTTACTCATTCTTTATCACTTTGCACTGAACATGTGTACAGTTAGCTAGTATATGATTTAAACAACCCCAGTAATTACTGGTTTAGTAATGATGAAGTAGTTGTTATAATTAAAAGCAATTATTATCATTTAAATTCCCTGTAAAGGTAAAATCAGCATTAGTAAAATATTTATTATCTTATATATTGTACTGTACATCAGGTTTTATTTAATATATTTAACTAAAGACAGCTTAGAAGTTGTATGTTACCTTGTACAAATAAAACTTGTGTAACAATTTTAAAATTTGTAAGAGAAAAAGTGATTTTATTAGCAAATAGATTTCAAGACTAAATTAATAGTAAGGAAGAGCGGTTTGCAATTGATCCTAGTTTTTACTTTTACAACACAAATTTGTAAGACTTATGAACAGCTGTTCCAAAAATATGAATAGGTAAAGGATAAGTTGGGCACTAATTACCTTAGAGAGGAGTAAATTACAGAAAATACTTTATTACAAAAGATTCGTTGTCACAGCCTTATTCAATTATTAGTATCGGTAAAAACATAATTATATACCTATTTGAATAAAATTATAATTTTGGTAAAATGACACCAATCAACCAACAGATGTTTATATTATAGTATGCAGTGTTGCCACCCTAATTTTGTATTTCAAATGTTTCAATTTCTACAATGTTAAGGATAATTTGGTTAACATTTGTTGTCCAAAGTAAAGCAAAATATAAAAATCATCGTATTTGGACTCGAATTCTCCCATCATCATTCATAGAATGGTTGTTTGGAGCCTACACAGTTTATACGTCTGTGGGAGCCTACTCCTTACGTCGTACCTATACGTATGCAACGACCAGTGTCAGTGTCATTTGAATGTCAATTGATTTGACAGATATTTATTGTCAAAATTGTATAGTTGTATAACCATTCTTCTTTTAACGAATACTAATTTTACTGTATACAAAAGTCGTTCGTAAAATCTTCAAAGATGCTACAAGCGGTGAGCCGAGTAGTCAATCTATCTAAGACTAATTTGTCTAGGTTCGTAAGTACCAACAGTAAAACAAGTTACCTATTATGTTTGTCCTGTCCATATTCACATACAGATTATTTTCTTTTAGGTCTCTGCCTATTCTCTCAGCATGCACTCCTCGATATGCTTCGGATGTGAACCGCAAGGAAGCTCCTCTTATCGACAATGAGTCTTTGTTGTCAGTGCGTGAAGAACCACAAGCAGTCGATTCTATTGCTGTTCCTAAAAAGGTATTTATCTAAGGAAAACACGAATTACGATAAAAAAATCTAGATTTGTCGACAAAACAGCCACTAATAGTATACTTGAGAATAAAAGACTTCTACCTAACCCTGGTCAAATGCAGACTATCCATATCCAGTGTAGGGATGAAATGATACCATTGAGGTATCAATACTTTTATTCTATACTGTATGGTTGTAAAATATTGATACATACTTGGCATCCATTAATGTTGCCTGTTAGATGATTTCTTGAGGCAATTATTGTTGCGCCAGCTTTACAAAAAAAACTTTTCGCAAGCTTCAAAGGTAGGTTACCTACCTGCCTAGTTTAAATAAATTAGTTCAGAAAAATGCTGGGGGACACAGGCTTCAAATCTACCCATTCCTCCAATCGCTAAGAATTTCAAGGTGCTGACTGGATAAGCCCAATAAAGCTTTCACATGTTGTCAACTGAGTTGTTTGTGTTGTGACCAAAATCAAAATCTTAAATCATTGATTCATCTTCAGACCCACAGTTTTAAAAAATATTTTTGTATGACCTCCCCACACACACTTGGAAACACATCTGGGAAAGAACTTGAAGTTAAGGTTTTTAAACCATAGCAAAGTACTGATATGATATGAATATTGTCAACTGATACCTACATGATACTTAATTTTAAAAAATCAATACTAAACATACTTGGTATGGTATAAAAATATTGAGTATGTACTTGTATTTACTCATATCTTTTCAACCAATGTACTCTAGTCCCAATCAAGCATGGAGCTTGTTCTGTATGAATTGAATAATAGATAAATATAAATAAAATGGCTAGACCCTTAGAAACATATGTCTATGCACACAAATGTTTTCACTGCATGGAAATTGAACTTAAATCTTTTACAATTTAGTGTTCAATTTGAAATTTCCTTTTCTATATTTAATGAAAAGACATTTTGTCATTGTATTAATCCCAATAATAGTGAACAATTAATGACAGTTCAAAACTTAGATTCAAAACAATGAACGAGAATTTCTTTATGACATGGCTTTATAAAAAAATAAAATAAGGCTCAATGGCTGGTTATGTGGTGGGTAAGCAGAATGGTAATGAATGATGGTGAGGTAGAAGGCCTCTGACAGAAGTTTTTATATTTGTCTGATTTTTGTAACAAAACTCGCATAACCTCGGCTTAGTACTCATTTTTAAGATGCCTTAAAGAGTCACAAATAAAACATTTATCCCTGAGAAAATATGACAGTCACTGGGTTATTTCAGGAATTTCATGACAACAAAGGCCTTTCTTAATTTATTATTTGACAAAATTTGTATTGATTTCATAAATATTGTTTCTAAGTTTTGGATAGATATTAATAACCAAAACTTTTGTCGTCTTTACTTGAAATCAATAAAAAAAACCACCGGACCATGTATATGTTTACTACAATAGTATTTTGTTTTTTGTTTCCAGGTAAACCTATCTCCTATCACAGGAGTGCCCGAGGAACACATCAAGACCCGGAGAGTGCGTATATATATGCCACCCAAGAATGCTATGCAGAGCGGCACCAATAACATTCAGCACTGGGAAATGGAGTTTGACACACGTCAACGTTGGGAAAATCCACTCATGGGCTGGACATCTACTGGTGACCCATTGTCCAACATGAAAATCGAGTTCTCATCTCCCGATGAAGCTATTGAACACTGTGAAAAGAATGGCTGGTCATGGTATTTAGATATACCGAAAATCGAGAAGGATTACAGGCCGAAGAACTATGGAGTTAACTTCCATTGGAACCGTCGTACAAGGGTTTCAACTAAGTAGATAATTGCTATATTAGAAAAATGTTTATAATTATATTTAATAGATTGTAGTGAGTTATTTTACATGTAATTCACCCAATAAATGTTTGCAAAGCACTTTTATGTTTCTTGTCAAATATTTATTAATTATTGTGTTCTGTTGACTACATTTCAAAACTTTTCTTATTTTATAATATGTTATGCCTGTTAGTATAATGAACCCAGACTAATAGAATGAAATAGACAGGATCTCGTAACGCATCTAGCCTCGATTAAAACAAGGACCATAATAGATAATAAAAATGCGGATATGTTTACGCACACATTTTCTATTATATAGAAATTCAACCTGGCACCTTCGGTGTAGTTTTCGACTTCTCAACCACTGTACCTCATAGGTTGTCCAGTAAATAAAATAAAACCAATAAAACCTTTAAATCATTTTGACAGATCTTGGCCAAATGATTTCATTTATTTACAATACAATCATGGAGATGTAATTGAAAAGTCATTTTCAACATCTACGATCTTTTCATAAAAATATAAAGTTGTAAAGTCGAATCAAACAATAACGTGAAAGTAACGCGCGAACTTTAAAATGCTACATGGTCTTCTTCGTACAGCGAGTTATATACAAGGCAAGTACCGTGTTAAAACATCTACAGCCGCCGAATTGAAGATATCGTTGGGGCTTAGATAAACATTAAATTAGTTTATTGTTTATCTGAGATTTGTAACAATATGTTAATTGATTGATTTTATAATTAAGCTTCGGTGGCTCAGTGGTGTGGACTGTTGCCTTCCGATCTGCAGGGTGCAGGTTCAAATCCTGTCACGTACCAATGTATTTTCGAATTTTCGAAACTATATGTACGATTATCCGATCCTCTTACGGTGAAATAAAACAACGTGAGAAACTTGCACACGCCTACGAAGAGATTCAAGGATGTGCGTGGACGATTAAGGCCTATACACCCTATACGGGTAGGCTCGTGCCCGTCGGTGGGGACGTTTAATGAGCTGATGATAATGCTAATTGATTATTATTAACGACGAAGTTGTGAGCGATAAATTCCAGTGGACTTACTGAGGACAAGGCTTACCCTTATCATCGACATTTTATTTTGCCGTAAACTTTTCATGGTAGACTAGGCTTCTAGGTGTCTATAGTGGTTGAGGACCTTGACTACGTCTGGTCCAGCATATCGTATTTACATATGTATACTATGTATAGGTACTTAGTCATACAGTTCACGGATAGCTGGAGATTTGTTCATGATTCGGCAGGATACATCACGGGTAAGTTGGTTGGCCTGCGTCCTGTAATTTTTAGGCTGTGGCTTCTTAAATCCTGTGATAACCTTAGGTACATCCAGTCATTGAATATAGTAATTAAAACAGCAAAGGTCCTGTAGACCAGACTATTCAAAATGCCAACAAATTTAAGGAAGTACCTAAAAGCATACCTACCTATCTGAAACTATTTTTCTTGCCCTTACTGTAATTTCCATCCGATATCCACGAGTAGGTACGTGATACGTCAGTTCTCTGTCGGTAGGTAGCTTATCTGAATGATAGTGGCTTGTAGAAAAGTCAAATATCGAAGTAGGTATGTATCTGTACATCCTTTAGATAGCAGTTGTTGAATGAGGGCAAATGTATTCTTATTCGTTACTTGTAAGTAAATAAAAAACTCTGTAAAATAATTGTAAAAAAATATTGAAAAAATTAAGTGTCGAGTTTCATGTCGGCTCTAGATCGTTCACTTTTTGATCCGGTAGTGCCTCAGATGCATAAAAGATCTTATAGAGATTTTTTTTATCATGTTTCGCCTAGTTACCGCATCAATGGTTTTAATTAATTATATTATAATACACCTACTTTAAATTAAATATATTTTCATTGTAGAACCTCTCTACATTCCGCATACAGCAGAACGTTTACTACAAATGCAGCCCTTTTATCTGCATGTGGCCCTACGGGAATCAAGGAGGCGCCAATATTAGAAAATGATGTTATCACCGCTTTACCAGATGAAGCGAAGCTGAGTATGAACTTAGAAACTAGCATCATGGTTCCGGTTAAGGTACTAATTTATTATCACAATGTTTACCTACGGTAGGTAATCTTTTAGACACATTCCTGCCTAGGTACTTAATTAGGTATCATTGATATTATTTTTCTTGGGTAGGTAGTAGGTACGCAAATGAGTTGACGTTTTGCATACTTCGTGTCAAGTTACATATCCTAACTGCCACCGTGGACTAGTTGTCACCGCGATGGCGTTAGATCGCTGCGTGATCGATCGTGGGGTCAAATCCTACGAGATGACCTCATAGAAAAGTTAAATTTTTACCCGTTTGGTTAGCTTTGTAGGCCGAATGACCTGATAGTCTAAAAAGATTGATAACAGATAATCTTCGGTAGGTACCTATCTTAGGATGGTAACTATAACACCCATTCTATCCCGTAGTACCTAGGTTATGCCCATTCTTGCATAATTACGCTGTGCGGGGCGATCCCTAGCAGTTGACATCCATCTGCTACTCGCCACTTAACCAGGTCATCCGTCCGTCTGGTAGGGGTCGGCCTACGCTTGCTTTCCGTTACGTGGACGCCACTCGAGAACCTTTCCGACCCATAGGCCATCGGTTCTACGCGCTATGTGCCCTGCCCACTGCCACTTCAACTTGCTAATCCTCTGAGCTATGTAGGTCACCCTAATTCTCCTACGGATATCCTCGTTTCGGATTTACATCATTCACTGATTCGTCATTAGCTGATGGTGATTATTGTAGACATATAGATAGTACATTTTACCGCTGTTATAGGTAGGTACCTATATTAGTTTTTGCCCGCAACGCCATTCGCGTGAAATTCGGAGTAACACGGTTCCCTTTACCTAGTTACAAAATTAATTGATTTACGCTGCTTATACCTATTGTATCTTTCCATCAATTTTTGCTCCTTATCTTTAAAACTGCATTATGGGACTTTTCCCAAATAAAATTACCTCCTTTTTCAGGGTTTGCCAGCCATTTTCTTGAAAAATATGGTTCCTAATTTTTTTTGTCAGTGACAAAATAGTCCACATACCAATTTTTAGCTTTTTACAAAATTAATTATTAAAAGAATAAAATACATTAAACATTGCGGAGTCCATACAAACTCCCATTCCCCATTAAAGGAAGTGGGGGATTAAAATGAGAAGCCTATGTCACTCTCCATCTCTTAAAAAAACTATCTCCACCTAAAAAACACGTCTATTTGTCTTTCCGCTTTGTCGTGAAAGACGGACAAACATACACATTTTCACATTTATAATATTAGTATGGATTATCGGAGATTAACCACGGCTTTATTGCATATTGATAACCCATTTGGTGTAGCGGTTGAGGGTTGCGGTTTTGATCCCCGGGCAGTACAAACATTTGTGTGAAAGAAAAATGTTGTTTGTAATGGTCTGGGTGTTTTCTATGTATAATATGTATGTATTTGTTTATTCGTTGTTTAGTACCCATAAAAAACTTGGGGCTAGATTGCGCTGTGTGAATGTCAGTGGATATGTATGTTGTATTAGTAATCAGGTATTCCCGTCGCAGGCGGATCTAACACCTATCAATGGAATTCCTGAAGAGTACCTTAGAACCCGCAAAGCTCGCATCTTCCAACCACCGAAGAACGCTATGCAGAGCGGGTTCAACAATATTTGCTACTGGGAACTGGAGTTTGACAACCGGCAAAGGTACCCAGTCACTAATATTACTAATACAGGCATCACGGGTTCGATCCCCGGGCAATACGAGAACGTTCGTTGTTTAGTATGAAGATTTGTTCAAATCGGGGCTAAATGACACTGTGTTAATGTCTGTGGATAATAATCTATTAACTGCTAAAAGTGTCCCCAATGAATATTATCATTTTATTCCATTATGTTTGCCTTATGTATAATGTCTCTATATATAAGTAGGTATCTTTATTATTACTTAGTGCTGTAGACTGATTCTATCCCGACCCAAGGAAACTTTCCGCGATGGGAGAATAGGGCAATTAGTCTTGAAATTTAGGTTTCTAATAATTTTAAAGGTGGGAGAATCCACTGATGGGATGGACATCTACGGGTGATCCACTCTCCGGGCTGAAGGTTCGATTTAGCAACGCATGCGAGGCTATTGAGTACTGTGAGAAAAACGGCTGGATTTGGTATGTCGATGGGCCGAACACAGAAAAAGAGTTCAGGCCAAAGAACTACGCTACGAACTTTTCATGGAGTAGCGCTCCAGGATTTCTACCAAATAGTATTTATTCGCTGAATTTGGAGTAATTAAAAAAGGAGGTTCTAGTTTTTTATTGCAATGTTTATTGTTTTTCCAATAAATAATGAACAAAATATATTTTTATTTGTGTTTTCATATCTATGGTTTTGGATATTTGCTAGTACCAAAGTGGGATCATAGTAAGTACTGACCTACTCATGGGTGACTTAATAATAAAATATTTTGATCAATCGTGTCCTGAAACAATTACTGTAAACGCTTAGCCAATAAGAGTTTCACTACAGTTACTTTGGTATATCTTAATGAATATTGACTATAACGGGAGATACCCCTAATGCCAATATAGTGTATCTGTTACAAGAAAGTCATTCTACGTTAGAGATTTTAACTCTATACGGCCTAGTTTTACGGCTGGTGTTCTAGCAAAAGGGTTCCACGCTTACTAGTAGAAATAAAATAAAAATGTTTATGATCTCCTAAATTACTGTTTAGGAGTTCATCATTATGCGTCCCCACCGAGGGGCACGAGCCTACCCGTAACGAATGTGTAGGCCTTAATCGTCAACGCGGGCCCAGATGCGATAGACATTGATAAATGCCGGAACTTGAACCTGCATTCTTCAGATCGGAAGGCAACAGCCCACACAAATGGCCACTAACGCCATTATTCATTTAAACATTATATAATTAATGTATTAATTAACGTATGTAATAAATTACCTTTAGCGAGTGTATATTATTAACTCGTCATATAAGTCATATTTGTTACTACGTTTTACGCGTTAATGTTGTTTATTGCTGACGATGAAGGAGAAATAATAAACATTTATTTCTATATTTTCGTTTAATCATAGTTTTCAACATGGTTAATTTATATTTTGTACCTCGGAAGAAAATCATATTTCGCAGGTCTCACTTAAAGTTTTTATTTACATATTATACAATTTAAACATATTTTACATAAATTATATGTGAATCATGCCCAACACATGGTTTAAATATTGCAATTTCACTAACTACCATATAGTTTTACATGTACATCGTACATAATTAAATTATAAAGTTCAAAAGTATCTTCTAACAACCTTTTAAGTATAACTATAGATTAAATTATGAAAAATTATTGCGTCCTCTTTCATTTATTTACATAGTAATGAACAATAGTTGAGAATTTTAATCTAGTCTATTAGAACAATTTTATTATGATACTGTTTTTAACAATTTAAAGTTCAATAGTGAATGCTCATGTTTAATAGTGATTGTTTATTGAAATATTAATAGGGTTCAAAGCAAAGTGTTAAAATTGATATAAAGCGAAGTGGTACAAATATTAACTTTGCAAGGTGTCAGCGTCTAAAATACTAGAATAATTTGAAACAGGCCTCGAAAAATTCTAGGTACAAAATAATATAAAAAGGGGTTTGGTCAATAGTAAGTTCATGAAATAATGAACAGAGTTTTGGTCCTTAATAAATCGAAAACATAACGGTTGAACCTTTCGGAGCATCTTACACGAAACAATCGAAGAAAGTTGTTTATAAAGAGATAAAACAGTATTTTATTTACTTTTTAATATAAAAAAGTTAAATCTAAATAAATAAGTCCTTTTTTTTGTAAGATTTTGTGTTTTCTTTAAAATGTCATTTAACAACAAAAAACTGGTGCTTAATATCATTTGGAATGAATTACGTTATTTAAAGCACTTTGTATCGAATGACAACGCGTATTATGAGTTCTACGTGGCAGCTTCTTACTGTATGAAATAAAATATTAAATTATAAGTGGACGGCTATATATTTCTAATAATAATTTTACTATATTTTAAGCGTGATATAACAAAAAAACTCACAAATTATTCTCGTGCCAAAGTCTGAGGCCAATAAGCCTATATGATGTTAAGTGTAACAAACCAACTATTAACAAAATTGTCTCAAAAATAAACGTTACATGCACTATCTCGAAATGAAACTATAACTATTTGTGCGAGCCAATCATAATTGAGTTACAATGTCAACTCTATACCTAGTCACGTCTATTACCTATTTATAGTCAGTGTATTCTGTATTAAGAAAATTGTTTGAAATGTAGGTTACTGAATTTCAATTAAAGTATAGATATTAGATATAAGGCATGGGTACTGAAGTTGAATACAAAAGTAAATTGTTTTGCGAAGTTACGGAAACATTAAAAATGATCGATTGATAGACAAACTTCGTAAATTTAAAATTCTCCGTCTTCAGTCTAAATCACGACATAAAATAAACTGATAATGGAAACAAAAAGGAGATGATATGAGAAACAAGTAGGTATTAAGCAAAGATAAATATGAAGTCCATGCTTCTAGATATTACATTATTGGAACAGTGAGTCCATTGGCAATATATTAATAAGTAACTATTTTATAGTGTCAGGCTAACAAAGCCTCTCCAGCAGATAAAATAACAGTTGGTCTAATTTTTTAGTATGATCAGCCAATATAAGCCGCCACATTTCATGCATGTACATTTTAAGGATATATATCAAATGTTTATATAAAGAATGAGCAAAGTGCGATTTAAAAGAGGCACTGGGGACTAAACGTTTGCCTACGCTAACATTATCTTAAATGCCTTCT
This sequence comes from Leucinodes orbonalis, assembly GCA_019425675.1. Classification (NCBI taxonomy): domain Eukaryota; kingdom Metazoa; phylum Arthropoda; class Insecta; order Lepidoptera; family Crambidae; genus Leucinodes; species Leucinodes orbonalis. Next base: position 56,283 of record PQWD01007386.1, read on the forward strand.
AAACTAGTTGTACAAAACAATTTGCCTATCTATATAGCGAAAATTGACCTCTCAATAAATTCATGTAACAAACTACTATGTGGTATTCGCTTATAGCATAGCACTAATTTATGGAATGGTTTTATGGTATTTATATCTTCACTAGCTATGCAAAGATTGTCTGCTGTGATTATTGTTCATTATATAGTCCCGTTCCTGTATTTGAAAGAAGAAACTTAACTAGTTTTATTTTATTTTATTACAATTAAGTTCGATAGAAGGTACCCCGAATCAACGAATAGAAAAATTGTTACTTGCAAAACAACTTAAAGCATATATGTAGGGTCAGATTGATTGGGTAAGGTTAGTTAGACCTGTGACCACCAGCCGAGCGTGCCGCAAAACAGCCGCGACAGAACAAAATTCTGCCAAAAAGTTGGACATGCGTTCATTGAATATTTAATAAAATTACTCATTTTTTAGAAAACTTGTTTACCAGTGATGTTTTTGTTGTTGTTTTCAGGCATGTTGACTAGTCGGTTCTGTTCTATGAATAGTGAAATGTTATGACTAAACAAAATAGAAAAAGCGGGTACAGAAAATAAAATATTAATTTTATTATTAGAACCACAAGTGATGCTTGAAATATAGAGAAACAATTATTTTTTTATTAAATTGTTCATCTTTCCTCATATTTTGAAGGCTTCTAATTTTTCTACGTTAATTTTATTTTGTAAAATGTATTATCACATTTTATTTAAGTTATGAGGACATCTTAGATTCGCTTCAATCTGTCTAATTTATAACAACCTTTTAAAATACCATTGGTTTTAAATTGCAAAACATATGCTTATTGCAATATCGGATGCGACTCGTGATGGCGAATCAGTCGTTTTCATATACATTATATTATTTACAAATTAATTTACGACTAGCCCCGAGACTAGTGTCATGGCGATTATAAATCTAGACGTGGAGCATTCTTATATTTTTATTTGTCTTTAATCAGATTCTTTCGTCGAATAAAAAATAACAGAGCGAATATTTTTATGTGAAAATTAATTGTGCAAACGAATTGTTTTCTACTTGGTTGGATTTTATTGTTCGATAAAACAGTACTAAGTAAAAACTATATAGACTCCTTAATTATAGTATATAGTTTTGAAGAAATATCAAATAAATTAGGAATTTAAATTGAAAATTTGCTCATAATAGATACGGCAATTCAATAAAGTAGTTTTTAACGAACGAACTCGCACTATTCAAGCCATACTATAAACGAATCTTAAAATACTAATAGCATCGGTTCATTAAAACGATGAGATGATTATTTGCTGAGTTTCACAGTATCTCTTCTTGCGTTACAAAAAAAAACATTTATATCATCAAACATTTTGTAATATAATTTTTGGTCGGTAGTATATTTTTTTTAAGTGTCGAATAAAACACAATCCCAAATACACAACTCATCGTTTCTTATTTACAACAAGTAATAATTGTATACACACCACATATTTAATAAAGCTTATTGGAATCGATGAAATATTTTAAAAACTTTATTGCGACAGTTCTGGAAGTTCCTGTTACTATTGAATCTATTTACTACTTATGTAGAGATAATTAGATTATATTTAGAACTATAGTCCATGAATTGTTAACATCACCTTGTAGCGATTTCCTTATAAATCTTTGTTGCTTAGAAATTAAAATGTACTCTCTAAAACTATTTGTTAAACTCTCTCGTTTTTAATCTTATCATTTTCAAAAATATAAAAGACTAAACCTAATCTACTCATCTCTACATTAATGTTCAAACATCTGTTTATAAGTAGATGTGGTAAGCTACAATTTTAAAATCACAAAATTACAATCGAAACCAACTATTTTTTATATCACTTTTGCGTGCTTTCGTGAACACAATATTTCGTTCACTGTACGACAGTATAGCGAAGTTAACTTCTATATAACGTTGGTTTTACAACGCTCTAGCGTATACTGCGTATAAAATTGCAGACGCGACAAATACAAATTCGTATAATACATCTCACTAAACGATATTAACTATTTTGTTACTGTTGACTAGCGTTTATCGTCGGATGCATTTTACAAAGCAACAAGTAGTTTTGTTCTACCAGGTTCTCTATTTGGCATGTGGTCATCAACTCGGCAATTAGAGGCAGTATCTAGCATTATAGGAAATGCAAAATTTTGTTTACCATCTCGCTTTCATCATCTAAATGTTCAACTTTTCTTCACCACTGATTTTTTTATGTTACAAAACAGATGTGTGCAATTTTTTTGCCGCGTCCGCAATATCCACGCCTACGTCTCGAATGCTAACTTTGACACTAAAGTCCGTAACTTTAATTTAATCGGGTGGCGGAGCCTCTTCAGGCTCAGCGGTAGATCAGCTCGGTTGCTCGTCGCTCTCGCGGTGGACTAGCACGCGCACCACAGTAGGTGGTGCGGAGGGGGGAGGGGCTGCGTCTGGGGACGCTTCTGTCACCAGGATGCTCACCTCACTGTTGTTGGCGTTTGGGGAGGGCGTCCTGGCCCGGGCTGGGGTTGTCGCTCGACGCGCCGAGCTCCTTCGGGAGCTCAGACGAAGGGAACCTGCCGGGAATGGGTGGTGTAGGATCAAAAATACAAGTAAAAGTTTACTTTTTTTATCAAATCTTGATTTACTCAATAACCGCCGGGATTCCAGGCACAACAGAAAATCTGTTTTGTCTGTTGAATATTTGAAACCGCCGCGGCTGTAAAAGGGTTTATACCTGTATAAAAAAATTTCTAAAATATTGATCTGATTGCAATATTTCTTATTTTAGGATGATTTGTTTTTGATACCATTTTCGCAGTTAATATACATAAGCAAAAAATCAGAACTTCATAAGGCTTTGTTGTGCTTCCAGAAATTTGTGTTCGGGCAGTGTCCACTCATCAAATGAAATAAAATTTTAAGCAGAAGTAGTCGAACCAGCGCTAGCTAGTATCTCACAGATATAATTTGTTGAAATACCTCCTACTACTCTTCCTACTTCATTATAAGTGCCTTGTTTGAGACAAGTCACAGGTAATTTAATTATTAAATCAAATGAAAAACATTTTTTTAGATATAGGTGAGCAATTTAATTTCCTTCATTGCAATGATATATTCCTAAAAATTTCTTTACGACGAATTTGTTTTGCGGCCAATTGCGTTCTTCATGTTTTAGGTGTTGTTTCAAGTATATATTGATTTTTAAAATTTAAAATAAGATTATAGTAAAGGAAAATAAAAACGACAGGAAAACACAGCATTCAGCATTGCCACTACTTGTACTTACCGCAGAGGCAAGCAAACAGTCAATTTGTGCAGCCTCAAGTTTACCTGAATGGCCATACCTCAGTAGGATTTTTAAGGAAACATTTATACGAATTCCAAAACAAGCAACCATGCAAAGCTATTGATTCTATTTCGACTAGGAAACAAATATATATTTTGTCAAAACCAAGAAAACTAACAGGCATTTGAATTTTTGAACATTACTTTGGATATAGGTATATTTTGTTGGTGAAGTATGTAGGTATCTTCTAAATTTTTTGGGTGGTTTGGTTTTTAAGTATAAGGAGGGCCTAAGAGGACAAGTTGTTTGTACAACTAGTTTTTCTAATTGGTATTGTAAAAATCATTCAAGGTACATTCAGGATATTACTAATAAAAATTGCATATTTGCCGTCAATAATTTTAACTTCTTTATCACTGCAATATGACAGAAAAATCATAAACCTGATGTTATGTTTCTCTTGAGTATTTTCTTGTATTATTTCAAACATTTAATACAACTAATTTCCATTTGGAACTTCACACAAATTCAACAATGGAATTTAGGGCCAATTCTTGAAGACTAGTCCAAAAGCCACACACCTCCTATATTCAGTTTTTATTAGTAAGCGGCTAATCTATTAGGTAGACACGGAAAGCATAACATTACATATGAACCTGCGCGTTTTGGGCCGCCGTCCTCGTCAACTGCGTCCTGATGCCGTAGGAACAAAGGCAGCCCGTAAGCAGACCGGCGACGTTGCGGCGGCGCCGACTCGGAACCACACGCCGCCTGCCCATACGCACTCAATTTACCCACTGCCCACAGCCCAAGGGATTTGGAGATTGGTGGCAGATATGCCCCAAGCTATTGACTATTTTCTCCTCTAGATAATATTCCTTGCATATTTGCGATAACATATATTAACTGATGATATTCAGAGAATATCCCAAGCTTTCTCTTTTTCTTCCCATAAGATATCACCCATGCGCTCTCAATAAATCCAGTTCCCCCAAAAGCCCAAAAGAATAGAGCCGTGGCAGATTGCCGCAAGCTATTTCTTTTTCGCCCCTTTAGATATCCCCCAAGTTTACTCAGTGCCCATAGCTCAAAGGGCTGTGTCAGATCGCCCATACGCAGTCATTAAATTTAATGACCACAGTCCAAAGGGTAGAATCGTAGCAGATTGCCCCAAGCTAACTCTGGTTTCCCCCTTAAGTTCTCTATATATTTGCTTAAATAATTTCTTTCTAGAACTCTGTCTTCCTTTTCTGCATTTTGATTGATTCAAGGATCTCTTAAAAAACTTACTTTAAATTGCAAGACTATTCGATTTATCAATAGCTACGGATAGCTAACGCAGCCAATAGGTACCATGACATACTAAAATACAAAGGTATATATGTCCCAAACCTTAGTATTTTTAAAATACGCGACAAATACGCTGCTACCATTTTATTTGTTGCCTATCTATGCCTTTAATGGTATGGTGTAAAGAACTAATGAGAATGGCGTTATAACTTCAAAGAGCGATAGATGTCGTATCCCATTTTTATGTAAAAACTGCGTCTACCTTAACAATAATTTAGAAAAAAACATCAAAATTTACAGCTTCTGTTTGTAGTAGATACTATGTTTTGTCATAAGCTACATAGAGGGAAAACAGCGAAATATAATTGTATTGCCTATGCGCAGACTGGTGCTCTTATTCACAGGAGAGCTGAAGTTCTTTATTAGACTCGAATGGTTTTTATCGAGTATACCTATAGTTATTTTAAGTTAGTAGGTATGCCAAGGGATAGCGAAATAAGAGCCATTTCGTTTCATCGTTTTGCAGTTATTTATTTGTCAAGCAAAACATTTTGAGCAAGGACGATCCGATCGCAGATTAATCTATGCAAACTAGATAAAGTATCGAATTAAGTATCTAACAGAACATTGAGCCGACCATGTGTAACAAATTCGTTTATTGCAACGCTGCATGCTTATAAAATTTTCCAGCTAGCTTTATAGGTCTAAGCCGTAAAAGCTATAAAAATGAAATAAGTAAAGTTCCAGATTTCTGTTCATTAACACATTGAACTACATACTATCGAACCTAAGCTATTATTTGAAATTCTAATAAGTACGAGTAAGATATTGGAAAATTATAAAATAGAATAATCGAGTAAAGATGAAAATCGCAATAGGTTTTCTTGAAAATATGGGCTTATCCTGAAAAAACGAGTACGGATATGGTAGGTGTGAATTTTAAGTACCTGTTCTCCAGGTGCGGCACCTGGCAGAAGAAGGAGAGGTAGATTCAGCCAGGCGCCTCCTAGCTCGCTCAGGTCTGAAGCGTCGGAAGCCCGCGAAGACTTGCGACTGGACGCATGAGAACTCCTACGCACGTGAAGTAAAGCGCTGAGACGTCCGCCCCAACCACCACCTGGTGACCATTTAGTACTTTCCTCTTCGTTGGAGGGACTACGGTTTTTCCGTCTGAAAATTGATATTGTTACCTTTCAATTTCAAAATTCAATATTTTATTTAGATCATATCATCATCATCAGCTCATTAAACGTCCCCACCGAGGGGCACGAGCCTACCCGTATAGGGTGATTAGGCCTTAGTTGTCCACGCGGGCCCAGTGCGGATTGGACGACCATTTAGTTCATATATTGTGAGTAAATACCTACTTTATGAATTAGATGCACATGTGTAATTCTAATTCTATCAGCCTAAAGGTGACAGGTTGACATCTTTTCCGAGTATTTCTCATTACATCTGATATTATATGTACCTAGTTCTATACTTTTTATATCTAACTTGAAATGATTGCAGTAAATGCCAAGGTTGGTTGTTATAACACATTTTAAGTGAGATTGGGCATCTAATAAATATATTGTTTATCTAAGAGCAGAGGACGTTGTAATGGTTTTAAGAACAAACACTTACTTAACGTATTCTCTCCAAGCACGTTGAACGGTCCTCGCAGCTTTGTCTTCCCTCTTCCATATTCGAGTGGAAGAAACTATTTCTAATTCTTTCCTTGTAGGGAACTGCTTCTTAAATTTTATATCCATCTGCTCTTGCAGCTGTCTGAACGTGTCCGTTTCTTCTACATGACCCAAAACATGTTTCACTAGAGCATGTAGAATGTCCAAACAATGAATCTTATTGCCTCTAGCAATAGGGAGATTGAAACTAACTAACGCTACGGTATTTGGCTTCGAGATTCCCAACGGTGGGTCCAGGGAAGCTATAAAGTCTGACAGTTGCGAGAAACTAATGAACTGTGTGGCGTGGGGATCGTACCTGTAAACATAAAAGTGTTTAATAATTTAGTTTTCAATATGCACAAAAGTTATTTTCATCATAATACCGAGAAATGTTATACATATATATTTTTAAAGATGCTAAGAAATTGTTCGATTTTTTCAGTAGGAACAACAGACCAAACCAGTGTTGATCATTTTGATATTAATAAATGTTCTTTATGAACCTAAATTAAATAAAATTATTATTGATTTGATTTTTGACTTACTTAGACCATCTAATGTAGAACATTTCAAGGTCATCTTCCACAATGCCGATCTCTTCTTCCTGATGAGCTTGGTTGAAGTTCTCCAGAATGATGGCGATGTACATGTTGATGACGATCATGTAGCTGATGATGATGAAAGATGTGAAATAGGTGATTGCTAACAACGGGCTGCCACAGTTCCCATTCGAATGTCCATGGTCGCCTAGTTCACAGTCGGGTGGTTGAATCATCAGAGATTCCAATACATCGTTCCAGCCAGCTGACGTCATCAGTCTAAAAACGAAGAAATGATTAAATGCTATCTCTTTTTCTAAATTAACAAGGCTGCGCTGTGTGAACACTTTTGACTTTAAAGCAAACAGGAATGTTGTATGTATGTGTTGATTACGTCTTTGTCTATATTTATAAGGTAAATTCAATTTCACCCGTTTCTCATACGTTATGGCATACATCGCAGGTATTTATTTTTTTAGAAACCAACTTAAATTATGTTCCATCTAAGTTTTTCTGGTTACTATAGTACCTACTTTACAGGGCGAGCGAGTGACCACTTACCTCAGATAGTCTGCTTTAACTGATAAATCAGATAAAAAATATGATACAAGCTGAGAGCAAATATGAAAAAATTATAAATAGGAGTCCGTTTATAAATAAGATCTATCTCACATATTACTTTCATCTAATAGTCATGATATAAGTAAAGCTTTGTTCCGAATTGAAGGATTAGGCAGGCAGTATTGGCAACAGCATTGACGATATTTTTTCGGACTCACAAATGTTTTATAATTCACTGCTTGGGGACAGCTGTATTCACCATCAGGTTGGTTGTATGCTTCTCTCTTCAACCTATAGCATTTCACTGCTGGAGATAGATCCCCCCCATATTGCGCCAGATTACCCGGCTCTCCGGTTTTCTCATCCAGTCTCCAACAGCAACCTTTCGCAAGCGTCGGTCCATCGGGCCATGTTTCATTGCTAAATTATTTCATCATCTACTATAACGTCCCACTGCAGGGCACAGGCCTTCCCGCATAGGCTATGAGGATATTTAGGTATAAATTACCACACAAGCCCAATGCGTATTAGTCTAAATTATCCAAAGAATAAAAATTACCGAAAGAGCAGCTGCATACTCCTTCCAAATGTTTGAAAGTTGACGATGTCGTCAAGTGCCCCTTGCTCCTTGACGTGGCCGAAGACGGACATGCCGATGATGGCGTAGATGAAGGTGATGAGCGCCAACAGTGCGCCGATGTTGAACAGCGCCGGTAGGGAGACGACCAGCGCGAACAGCAGTTTTCTTATGCCTTTTGCGGCCTGGAATAGAAATATCAGCAAGATAAAGATTGGAAAGTTGTTTATGGTTTTTTAGAAAGCTGCATCGGTCACAGCTAAAGTTATTGGTCAACATTTGTAATATTTAACGAGAATCTGGCCTAGATTTACAGTGTTTATGGTTACTCAGACATCTCCACTGAACCCAAGTAAAGTCACTGGATAAAGATACAAGTGGTGGCATATCGTGATTCTGGCCGAGTTTTACCAGCGCGTTCAGTAATCTTAAAAACAGAATGCGTATCATCACATTGCAAAATAAAAATAGAAAACGTTTTTTTAATAATATGGTATCTAACTTACGAAGTTCGTGGAACATTTGTGGTTTAACAAGAATTTTCATAAGAGAAAAAAGTTACAATCTGACGTTACAGAAGTTGAATTTGCTTTATTTAAATTGAGAAACAAATAATCGAAAACCTTTATCGTGTGTTTGCAAATTTAGAATGCTCAGTTTACTCACTTTAATCAGTCTTAAAATTCTCCCTATACGAAAAACCCGTACGACTCGAAGCAATGTCGGTGATATCGGCAAATCTATCATGATGTCCTCCATCAGGATCCCCAAGATTGAAGCTAGCACCAACAGAAAGTCGAACACGTTCCATGGCACGGTGAAGTAATGGTACCGAAGACCTATTATTTTTACTATCGCCTCTGAAAGGAAAAATAAAGGATTGAATGCGTTGATTATGTTTATTATAAATACTATATATACGTGGACTGTCGCCCTCCTACCGGGAGGGCTGACGTTCAAATCCCGCTACGTACCAATGTGTTTTTGAATTTTCGAAATTATATGTACGTTATCCGACTCTCTTACGGTGAAGGAAAACACCGTGAGGAAACCTTCATGCACGCCTGCGGAGAGTTTTGAAGGTTGTGTGTGCAGTCGTCCAAACCGCACTGGGCCCGCGTGGACGACTGAGGCCTAAGCACCCTATACGGTTAGGCTCGTGCTCCTCGGTGGGGACGTTTAATGAGCTGATGATGATGAACAGCTACTACTATTCATAACATCAGTAAGCCTGACACACATTATATGACCACTACGTTTAGGCTAGTACGTAGGTTACTGGTGTTTAAGAATTACTTCTTTCAAAATGTCCTGCACAAAACAACTTACCTAAACCAAATACTGTAGTAAAGAACGCATTGCTAACTTCAAGAATAAAGAAGACGGAATGGGGCTGATCATAATGCTCAATACCCATGGTGAGCATGTTCAGAAATATAAGCACAAAAATTGCTATCTCGAAGCGGCGGGAGTTCGAAAGATCGTAAAACATTGCCAGGAACTGATTGCGAGGCCGTTTTATCACTTTTTGGGGCTTCTTTCTACCTAGCTTCTTCATTGCTGTGTAGTAATGCTTCTGGCTTTCCGTTAGAAACATCTCTAGCACGCCACCTTCGTACTGAAAAGTAAAGAAATTGTGTCTACACCGTTAATATACAGCCAATTCGTTACCATATCAGTTTGAGAATTTTAAATTTAAGATTAAGTAACATTTTCGATCTAAATATATGCTTAGAATTAAAAATGAATGATCTTAACGGAAACCTTTAAAAAATCCATTTGAAAATGATCGAACGATAGCTTTGAGTTATATTCATCACGAAACGCTATTCAGCTGCTTGTGCACTACATAATGCAGAAAATGCTTTAATATTTTAAATGGACACTAGTCAATATATTACGTCATAGTAACAAAAAAATAATCTATTAAGCTTAACGATACTTTTAACAACCACCCTCTTCTTAAGCATATTAAAATTATCAATGATTACCCTATGAAGAGATTTAGCGTGAAACGACTCCACATACGATAAATATCACAAAAATTAAGCGTAAAGGTTCGCTTCCGAGCGGCGTAGGTCCACTCTCTCCGCGTCCTGCACTCAGCCATCCACTTCATCCAACCCTCAAAGGTTGCTACTTGAAATAACGCCAGGTATGCTATGCCTACGTGGTCGAACGATATCTTTGAGTTAATCCAAGAGAAGTTATTGTCAGTAACATTCCATTTATACGTTCACTACCTGAAATAATGATGCATTAAAAAACTGCACAATAATTGATGGTAACAAAACTACTGAAGCAAACAATATTCAGCAGCCTTCTCAAGCAAAAATAGTTAAACAAAACATGTTAATACTCAAACAAGGCATTGTAACTAGTGTGTAGATATTACATTAAATATAGACTTACCGTTGAAACCAATTTCCTTTGTTATAGGTACTATTGTATTCATAAACTTCCTTAGTATAACTTAACTTATAGCTAATAATTGAATTAATAAATCTTACCTCTAAAGGAAGAAGTTCTCCTTCACCATCTACGCATTTGAAGAACTTGCCACCGAAGAATTGGACACCCATAATGGAGAAAATTAACCAAAATACCAGACATACTAATAGTACGTTGAAGATGCTGGGTATAGCATACATAAGTGCGTTAACAACTATCCTCATGCCTTGCCACCGGGATATCGCACGCAATGGGCGTAATGCACGCAGCGTCCTAAGTGATCTTAACACTTTTCAAATTTTCATTTTCTTCTATCAATAAACTAAATACTGACACCTGAAAAAGTCATATTAATGTTTAACTTGATTAGGGTGTTAGGGTTAGCAATTAATATTTTTAAACATACAACACCAATAAACATCGACTCACATAACAAAGGAAATACCACAAATAAATCTTCTTGTAAACGTAAAACACAAACAGTGTCGGGAGCTAAACGCTAGTTAGTGCACACACATCTATTACGCTGTAGAGTATACTCACAAAAACTATAGTAAAGTCTAACAGAGTCCAAAAACTCGTGAAGTATCTGAAGAACCCCAACGCTATCCACTTCAGAAACATTTCCACAACAAAGATCATGCAGAACCCCAAATTCGTCCAATAAAGGATTTTCTTCAAAGGCTTGTTCTTTTCGAGGTGGATGTCTTCAAAGCAGAGGGTTATACTGGAGGCGAAATTAGCACCAAAACGAACCACTCGAAGGCGGGTGTGTCCACGTAGCGGAGGATGAATGTTCGGATGAGCATCCATCGCTGGCCTAATTTTGTTTCTATACACGTGTCCCAACAGGAACATCTGAAGAAATGGAATATACTTAAATCGCAGCAGCATTAACAATTTCAATGGAAACCTTTCTGATATCCTGTTTTTTTACAATTAATTTACCTTCAAAATATGTTCAACAAAGTTATGCAATAATAAGTCTTTCATGTTCCTACATTACAAAGATATAATTGATGTCATAACATAGCATGTGGAATGGAAGTATAGAGATAGATTAAATGGCTTAGTACTTCAAAGTTAAGCATCCAGTACGGAGGATACAGTTTATATCGGTCAGGTATATTATGCAAAGATTATGGAGCCATGCCAAATGATACAGATAGACATGATCCATGCCAAAAATGATACATAGGTTAGAAATTGGATGCATAATATGAAAACGTACGTGTCATAACACTGGCGTGGGAAACAACTCTCTGTACTTGGCCTCCTTCGGTTTCCCAAATCCCGGAAAATTTCCCATTGCATCAATGTATTGCCCTTTGGAATTTTCCTCCCACCTACGGTTAATTCATCCACATATGAGACTAAAGTTTGCCACGGATGCTTCATTTCTTCTTCGTCGGGGTTGTTTTCGTTGTCCTTACATATAATCATAGGCAGCTCCATTTCCTGTCTTCTTTTTTTCTGGATGGTTTTGCTTGATATCTGAGCCATTTCGTAATGTTCATTGTCATCTGAAAGTAAAAGTAAACATACAGTACACTTGTATTATAATTCTGACGGTATGTCTATACTTTTATTCACCTCTAGAGTCTGATGGCTGCGTGTGGTACCCAGAAGACATTTGGTTTAACAATCTCTGAGCAGTTACTTGTTCAGACGGCGACGTTTCCTCTAAGTTTTCTTTAGAATCTTCTCTAATACTAGTTATTTTATGTTCGGTAGCTAAGTCACGCACATCTTTTAAAGTTTCCTGACTGCCATGGTTAAAGTTATTACCGCTCTGGTAAACAGGGGGGAACACAAAGTCCGACCCTACGGATATCGGCCTGAAACAAATTTATTACCACAAAAATTTAGGTTTGCATTATATTTTATTTATAATTGAGCAATTGTTAAATTGCACTTAGATTTACTTATATTACCTGTTTAAAGCCTCTTGATAGCTATGGCTGTAAATATTGTCATGTGGAAAAAGGATTGTTTCTTGTATAGAGGACGAATACCTTTGTTCGCTAGGTATAGCCGTCTTTTTTTCTTTTTCGGCGCGCTGTTGTGATACATATTCATTAACTAGCTCTTCTAATTTAGATTTTTTTTCAGTCTCTTTACTTCTCGATATAAGGAAACCTTTTTTTCTTACTATCGAACGTATCCTATCGAAACTTTTAGCTAATTTTGAATCCTCGCCTACTTCCTAAAAAATATACAGTAACAAATCATAAATTATGTTCATTTTTATTATTTGACGATAAATTTGTAGTCCAATAAACATATATGTTACCTCTTTCTTATTTTTAAGTTCCTCGCTGTTAAAGCTATTGAGCAGCAAGGCAAGGAAGAGGTTGAGCACCATAAAGTTTCCCATAACAAGAGCGGGCAGAAAAATAAAGAAGCAGCTTTCGGCCCCGGTCTCCTGTTCAGCTCTCATACAATCCCACAAAGGCTCAATCCACTCGCCGCATAATATTCGGAATATCATCATAAACGAGTGAAAGAAGTCGTTGAAATTCCACCTTTTCAGAAATACATGAACTTATTAAATTTCTATATATCATTTAATAAGGGTTTTTTAAATATCTGTGAACGTATTTTAGATAATATTATCACTGATAAACAAAGTGTTCCATTATTAAATTATGTCAATTTAGATAAGAAAGTCATTCCAATTAAAGGGCTGAGACTGCGCGTTACGCAGAGTTTATAATCTAGAGTGTTTGCGAAAGTTAGATCGAGGTACTAAGTTTAAAATGTAGATTATTTATATCTGATGATTGCTTCTAAAATCTTTAATTTTGACATCTTGACAATTTGACAAAAATATATTAATGTATATCATACCACCATTTCAAAAGTAAGACAAACCACCTGATGGAATGTGTGTTACGTTCTATATACCATATCGTTCTGTATATACGTACACCTATATATCATGATTCGTTTAGTATATAACTTACATGAGATGAACCTAATGTATTATCATTCAATATGAACTAAGTACAATTAACATGATGTTTTAAATATTTCGTAGTTTTAGTAACACATTAATGTTTCTGGTTACTTATTTACGAAATTATGTTTTAAAGTACCTAACATTACATTATAAAATATTTTTCTCCTTAATAACTGGTTTCTAGCATGAATTTTAGACACCTATATACTACAGTAATTTAATCAAAGAGACGTTCCAAAACCGTTTACAAGTTTGGAACCGAATTGTCGTCAAGTTTACCTTCACAAATCAAATTTACATCGCGTACAGGACTTTGGAAGCCCATAAAGCTATAAATAATATACTTTACCTGGGAACAGGGTCCGGCTCAAACTTGTCCGGTGTGTACGACTTCGAGAACAGCTGCATACCGATCACAGCGAATATGTATATAACTATCACTAACACGAACGTCAAATTACCAAGAGCACCTATTGTCGATATTATAATACTCAACAACACTTTCATTGTAGTCCATGACTGAGCTAACTTTAACACTCGTAACTGCAAAAATATCATCCAAATTAGTTGCATAAACTAACATTAAGAAATTGTTTTATATACGTGAACATGAAGGCACTCACCAAACGAAGGCCCCGGAGCACGGATAGGCCATCCACGAGCTCAAATATGAGATCTAAAAGGCTGGCGGATACTATTATCAAGTCAAATATATTCCAACCACACGCGAAAAAGTCTTTACTCATCGCCATAACTTTCATTATACATTCTAAAGAAAAAATAGATGTGAAAACCTGAAAATTTGGAAATTTGTTAGATACACTCCAAATCTTGATATATTTTGATATTTGATGGATGAATTACCTTATTTCCTATATCTAACGCTTGTCTTACGTTCTCACTCATCCCGTGATGCTCTAAGGCAAGAAAAAGTGTATTGAGAACTATACATGTTGTTATAAATAGCTCGAACAGTGGATCTTTTACAATCCCGTACAAACAATTTTGAAATTGTAACCAGCCTTCGTAATCTATGCAGCAAGTGACGCAGCATTCGCAGTTTCGATCCACAAGCTCATCTGTGACCAAATCGAACTGGTTATTTTATTTAAGTTTTTAAAGTAACATTAAACAAATATACATCGAATACAAAAGACAGAAAGTAGGTAAGAAATAGGTTTAAAAGGAGCCAAAGCATAGAGAAGCGTATTCAAATACTTCCAATGCAAAGCTCTTGTTTGCAATTAATTATAATTAAAAAAAAATCCAACAAAATTCATGCAATTAAAAGCGGAAATAGGAGCTAATAAGTACGCAGGAAAATGCACGGTCTTTAATTTTTAAATGCCAATGATGAAAATTTTGATCGTTCAGGTGAGGTGCATTTTGCTTGTAGTAAACCGAATTGTAAATTTAGTGTTCTCATTAGTTGAATCGCATAAAAGTCTTATAAACGTAAGTGTACCAAGTGAGGATTACTAAAGTGTAAAATTGTATTCTAATATAATGGACTTAAATGCGATTCCTTGTACAACAAGACGACAGCGAGAACCAATCGCAATGTCACCCTGCAGTCTTCCTGTGGGGAACAGGGGTGGACTGGGGGGAAGAAGCGTTGGCGTCTGTGTTTACTAACCTGTGAAGTAAGTGCAATTTTGCTCGTAATTGTCCATATGAGATTTGTGCGTGGCTGCCAATAAACTGAGCTCATTAATTTTCGTCGTCTCCGCTTGCGGGAGTGCGGGCGCGCGCTTGTATGGCCAGTCCGCCCCTGACGATATTAATGAGGATAGAAGCGAAATTGCAACAGTGTTGTATCAAATGCCCAGTGAGGGTGTCACCTCGCTGGGACGTGAAGCTACTAGTGTATGTAACCAGCCAAATGAGTTTACCATCACTTTCCATATGCGCTATTATATAAATATTAAATACGGTAATGGTAACCTCATTGACGATAGCATTAAATTTTTATTGCTAAATAGAAGTAATTGCTGTATCTACAAATCTGGGCAGCTCTTGGAAAATATTTTATTTAAAAATGTTAGTAAAACAAAGCTTTCCAAGATAGAATGTGAGTGCTTTTGGCTTTACTTTTTAGGTATAATATAAAATAGTAAAGTCAAAACGGTTCACAGCGATTTAAGGATTAGGTAAGAATTTTATATTACCCTTACGTAATGCTTCATAAATCTAAAGTTAAAATGATCTGTTTGCAAATGCAAATTGAGACAGAGTGAATAAGTTAGAATTTTCAGGATAGAGCAAGGAACTACAATATGATTAGAAAAGTTCCGCATAATTATGAATCACGATATCTAAATTTAGAAGAAAATTGCAAAGAATGCAAGCGCGGAAAATGTACAATAGATAGAATCCTAAAAGTTAATTTGGTTTTAGTTATAAATTTAAGAAATAGAAAGTTACCATGCAAGAATCATGTTAGCCAATGTCGAATAAATGTTTTAAGTACTAAGCTACTATATTTGAAAATTGCGAACTCCAATGTGTATTCGTCCAATGCACTGAATAGTGTGTTGATCGTACCTATAGACTTGTTGGCACAAGCGTTCATTCTTTGGGAGTAGTAGCATCTTTTTGCTTGTGTTCCTGTTTCGTGCTTGTGATGAAGCCGTGCCAATCAAAGAAAGGGTTTGAATAATACCACCAACCGAAAATTTATGGATCTTTACTATTTTACTTTTTTTATTTGATCCAAATATTTAGAATATGCGAAGAAGACTGATTTATGTGGTGGTATTATACCTTTATGGGATTCGAAGCAGTGCATAATTAAATAAACTAAATTTTTACCTAGCACCACGATCTGGTTGAGGTAGTCAGGATTCAAGGGATACTTTTCCTGAATGCTGCCTTTTTCGGTCTTCTTCGTTTTCTCGGCCATCTTTTCTATCTTTTTGGATGGGTTCTTTTGTTTTGGCGCTTGTGTCTGTCGTTCCTGTGATAATACGGTTTCTTGTAAGTAATTCTATAAAAATGTTGCAAATGAAAGAAGAACGGATATCAAGATTGTTTTGACTGAGCTGTTATTTTTGAACTTATAATTATACAGATTTAAAGAAAAGATAGCTTTTGTTGAGCAAATAATTGAATTGAAGATTATGAGCACCAGTTCAAAGCACGACCATAGAAAACCCTTTCCCAAAAATAGCAATAATTTTAATTAACAATCTAAAAGTAAACAATATTAAATCATTACGACTGGTGACAGTCCACTTTTAGACAAGCGTTTTGCCTTAATTTCCACAATTGGCTGACGGGTACGATATGTATCTCGTAAGTTATCATGGGAAAGTGATTCAGCTCGTTCTACGTAATGATCGTACGGATAGATCAGGTAGTGGCGTTGCTATTTACATAACATCTCATTTCCAATTTTCTATTGTTGACACCTCTTCTTCTTCTGTTTCTAATGATGCCCAACATATTTTTATTGAGGTTTCGCTTTCTCATACAAAGGTTCTCCTTGATGTGTTTTACAGCCCATCATTGAAAGTTGATTATTTTTGCCAGTTGGAAAAAATCCTAGAGGATTTAACTTCATTATTTAGTCATACAATTCTAATGGGTGACTTCAATACTGTGTCTTTACTAAATAATTCTCATTCTCTTCGTCTAAGTTCTATTATAGACTCTTGTAATTTGCATCTGTTAGATCTCCAAGCAACTCATTATTTTCCTAACTGCGCGCCGTGTCTGCTTGATCTTATTATAGTGCCATCAATTGAACATGCGACCAAGTATGGGCAATTTCATGCAGATGCCTTTTCTTATCATGATTTGATATATGTCTCTTATAAAATTCGTTCTCCTAGAGCAAAGCCGAAGGTATTGATGCTGCGTAATTTTGGTGGGATTGACACTGTTGCACTGAGAAGTGATGCTTGCAATGTGGACTGGTGTGCAGCGGAGGAAGCTGATGATTTAGATGAAAAAGTTAATTATTTTAAAAACCGTCTCTTTGTTTGACAAGCATGCTCCTCTGCGACCTGTTAAGTTAAAGCACGCTCCTGCGCCTTGGTTGACTGAGGAAATTAAGTCCCTTATAGACAAAAAGTGTGCAGCCAAGTGCAAGCTTAAGATGAATTCTAACGATGCTAATCGTGAGAAATATAAGTTACTTAGGAAGCGTTGTAACCGAGTGTGTAGGGATGCTCAGCGCCGTCACATTCACAATTCCATTACAAACGGCACTCCTGCTAAGGTCTAGGCTTTTGTCAAGAGGCTTGGCATTGGGAGTGGGCGTAATTGCTCTGTAAGTAAAGATCTTAATATTAACCGTTTGAATCAGCACTTTTCATCATCTGCTGTTGTTGACATTACATCTAAAGCTGAAACTTTGAGAAAACTCTCAACGCAACCTGTTCGTGATTATGCTGCCCTAACATTTTGCCAGGTATCCGTTGGTGATGTTGAGAGAAACATCAAGTACATAACTTCAAATGCAGTTGGTAGTGATGGCATTTCGCGCAAAATGATCATTCCTATCCTTGATATTATCGCTCCCTGTATTACCCATATCCTCAACTTTTCCCTTTTCACCGGCACTTTTCCAAGCATGTGGAAAAAAGCTCAATTAATTCCTTTGCCTAAAAAGTCTAATCCCTCTTCTCTCTCAGATTATCGCCTTATATCTATCCTGCTTTTCCTATCAAAAGTATTGGAGCGCGTTGTTCATCAGCAGCTTTGTGCCTTCTTGACTCAATAAACTCCATAATCCTTTCCAATCCGGCTTTCGTCGTGGTCACAGTACGGCTACTGCTCTGGTCAAAGTCACTGATGATATCCGTGCGGGAATCGATCGCAAGCATCTAACTATACTTGCTCTCCTTGACATTTCCAACGCATTTAGCACTGTTGACTTTGACATTCTCCTAGGTTTACTGCGTGCCCTGAATATTTCCTCCATGGTCATTGACTGGCTTTCAAGTTATCTGCACGGACGGCGACAGCGCATTTGCTATGAAGGTTTGTCTTCGGACTGGTGTAGTGTTGTTGCTGGGGTACCACAGGGAGGTGTTTTATCTCCTCTCTTATTTGCCACTTTCATTAGCGCTATAACATCTGAACCGTCTACATCTGTATGCGGATGACCTGCAAATTTACTCTTAGGGTCCTCCAAGTGATCTCTTTAGTGTAGTACAAGCAATCAATAAGGATCTTAGTCATATTGTTAACTGGAGTAGATCATTTGGACTTCAGGTAAATCCGTCAAAGACGCAGGCAATAATTTTGGGTGGGTCACAGTTGATCGCTAGGTTGGATAGGCAGTCATTGCCTAACCTAATTTTTGACGGTGTAAGCATTCCCTACAGCAATACTGTTCGTAATCTTGGTATAACAGTTGACAGCTCTTTGACATGGAATGCTCAGGTTGCTGGCGTCAGTAAAAGAGTGTTTGCTGCTGCTGCATCATTGAATAGGTTGCGTAACCTGTTACCGATACCCACTAAGATTGCTTTAGTTCAGTCGTTGCTGATTGTAGTTATTTGGATCTTAGTGAGGTTCTTCTTAACAAATTAGAGAGACTACCGAATTTTTGTATTCGGATAATGTATGGCCTTCGTAAGTACGATCACGTTTCCTTATTTCGTGTAAAGCTTAAATGGCTTCCTATACGCCAACGCCGTGATCTTCATATTCTTATGCTTCTATATACCATCCTTTTTAATGGCGTGGCACCAGATTATCTTAAACTGCGTTTTAGTTTCATACAATCTTCTCACTAGAGTGGTCTGCGTTCATCATTAAATTAACCTTGCTTTCCCTTCTCATTCATCCCATTCATTTACCCAATCTTTTACTGTACAATCCATTCGACTCGGAACTCTCTGTCAATGTCCATCCGTCAGTCTCCTTCTGTATCTGTTTTCAAAAGTCGCTTAAAAGATTACTTGCTTAAACTTTAAATTCTATTTTTTATTATATTTCTTATGTATCTGTCCATTTGCTTTTTACGAATCCTATTCTTATTATTTACTTATTTAAAACTTAATTTATTTGCTTTCATATAAATAATTTAATTATGTGTAATTAAAATATTTGTAGTTAATATTATAATGTCAGTGTTTTTATTTAATAATAAGTATAGTAAGTATATATGGAGCTATTTTATATATATGTATACGTATTGTATATATGTATATAATTATAATTATATATTATATATAATAAGTTTATATGTATTTATTTATACGTATAATTTAGATATTGTAACTTTGCACAATCTTGTATTTTTTTTCTGTGCCTGTGAGGTTGTCCGGAAGAAATCGCTTGTAGCGATAAGACCGCCTCAATTGCAGTATGTTTTGTTTATTACTGAAAATTCTGAAAATGTGTTGTGCAATAAAGAATTTTATCTATTATTACTTCATTTTTTTCTCCACGAAGACTAGAAGAATAGTTCCACTAGTGTAGAGAGGTGAAAATTGTATCACCATCACCACACGGCAAATATGCCTCTTATGTTAAATATTAAGACACTTCAATTCACCTGTTGTATTTGGGGCATTGACATGGGCATAGGCATGACCATCGGCGTGGGCATCGGCATGGGCATGGGCATTGGCGTGGGTGGGTGTTCCATTGTGGCGCAGACGGCACCGGCAGCAAGTGAGCCCGGCGCGGGTGCGGGTGCGGTGCCTGGTCATCTGAAGTGTGGTCACCGTCATCGTGGTCGTCCACCACGCCGGAGTCGTCTAGTGACGACTCGCGGTTGTTGCTATGGTCGCTGAGCTGCCGACCGGCTGCGCTTAGAGCGCCGCGACCTGGTATTTGGGGGTGATAAGAGTTAAATTTTGCTTTTGCACGTGTAAGATATATTCCGGTTTTTAATTTTTTGAGAGACGGATTACCGTCTCCAAATACGACGCTAATGTATGGATTACCATACATTAGTATGGTATTGGAGGCGAACAAAAAAAAACACAGAATTTAAATCCAAATCATTTATGCGACTTAGATGACCGCTGCAATCATTTCACTAATAAATTATCGAGAATTTCCTGTAGATAAAATTTAAATTCTAAGCGGAGGACCGGGATGTCTGGCGCAAAATGGGGGAGACCTATGTCCAGCAGTGGACTGCAATAGGTTGAAGAGAGAGAGAGAGAGAGAAAATTTCTAAATAAATTACTTTTAGCAGCCATTTGCTATTTATTTGGCTTTCTCAATTGTTTTACAGATGGCCTTTACGTCTTCACCGGGCAAGTGGCTCAGCCTTATACATTTTCACAATGAGCCCTGAATCATGAGAGAGCAAGACTCAAACCGCGGCTCAGGGGACTGTGGAAAAGGTAATCTAATTCATGTTTGGGGGAATAACACTTACCAGTTACTGAAAACTTTTAGTAAACAAATAGCAAACTATTACGGGAATTCTAAAGGTTTAATGTCTATAGTTACCTAAGGCATTGTCGGGGTGCAGAGTATGAGGGGGTGGAGGAGGCGGCGGGCTGCTGGGGGGGGCGGCGACGCGCTCGGTGTCACCGACCGCCCGCAGGACCGGACCCTGGAAAAAAGTTATCACTTAGTGTCTTACCTTTGGATAGTTGTACAGCCTTACTGGTATATACATTGTTAGTGAAAATCGTACAATACCCTTAGTTAGCTTTTAGGGTATATTGGCACACATAAAATTCTGAATCCTTTTTTATCACTCACGATTTGTGTTCATATTTTATTATTTAGATCTTTTCTCCTCATAACTTGCACGAACTTCATTCAAACTTATTGAATGAAGTTCGTGCAAGTTATGAGGAGAAAAGATCATATTTTTTATTATAATAATGTAATTACTAAGCACATACCGCAACTGATCGCCTTGGTGTTAGACATTTCAAAGCAATATAATAGTATCTTCATATTATTTTATAGTTCCCAAACGTACCTGTAGGGATATTTTGTAAATATGTTCATGTGGCATTGATAATTATATCCATGATAATATGTACGGTTTCGTTTATATATAACCGCAATTTAATCCGTTTTAAAATAGTTTTGTTCAATGTATGTGGGTCGTACACTACATGAGGCAAGTTTTAAGTAAAAAAATATTATGCACCTTAGTACCATATTTTATTGATATTTATTTCTACATCGTTTAACTTTTTATGAAGCTATAAAAACACAACGAAACCGTTCTAAAAATTGTAAAGCAATCTAGGACTAGAAGCAAGAATTGAGCCATAGCTGTAGTTATCTAATACCGCCGTTCTAGACAGTATGCTTCCTGAGTACATCCATAACTCGGTTTCCCGTCCTAGGCTGGAATGCTAAACGCGTCCGTGACAGCGAACACTAAATTCTGCCTAGAAGTTGCAATTTAGTAAAATAGGTTGTGGATGACTACATTACCAACATTCATCTATTTTTATCATAAATTATTATGGTGGTATTATTGAACATTATTATTTGAGTACATATTTCTGTAGTTCATAGTGTTCTTTTTTATTATTATTATGTAATTATTTTAAATTAGCAATATGTTGTAGGTCTACGTGGTGTTGAGTGATATCATTTATTTATTTGCAAGTCACATGGTAACAAAAGTGTTACAAATAGTTTACGTACATTGCACACATGACACCCCGTCGGGGCACCGCAAAAGTGAGTAAAGAGAGTACGTCACGGGCACGTAATTTCTACAACATACAAAATAGTTTCTGTCGTGATTATCATAAAAAAAAAACTCTTGTATGGTATAGTATGGTTTTTCTAAAAGATATGCCTTGAGATATTTTATCTATTTTATTAAAGTCATTTTGAGGGTGAATTATATTTCTTTAATGTAATAGCACGTCATCCAACGCCTAAAACCCGGCTACTATCTTAGGATGGTAGTCGTTTCCACCCACCAATATACATTAAGCCCGTGAAGAAGATCACCACTAAGCAAGCCATCCGGCCATTGGGCTGGAGGGCGTCCTACGTTACGCTTGTCAAGGCGCAGTCTCCCCCTTCTAAAACTGGTCTGCTTCAATAGCTATCGGTTTTGCGCCATATGTGACCAGCCCACTCCAGTTCAACTTTGCCGATCCGGCGAGCTTTGTCGGTAACTACAGTTCTCTTACGAATTATATCATTGCTGATCTTATCCCTAAGAGAGACCCCGATCATTTCGACTTTGAACTTGTGAACTATCTCGCAGTCAGTGTCCATGTCTCAGCTGTATATGTTAGCACGGGTGGTACTTTATAGGATGATCAACAAATATTTTTGTGAAATGAAACTATTCGTATAAGTACTAAAATCATATTTGATGAATACAATTAATGAAGATAAAATGGCGTCTATAACATACACTAGCCCAGATCTGAGTAGTGCTAAAATCATAGATAAAAGAAATACCTATGCGGAAAATTCATCTCCTATATTTCCTAGAGCCAGAGACAAGATTTTAATGAATGCAGCGGGCGTGCCTTTCCATTAATCCAACAAAGAAAGGAGAACAATTTCTGTTCCAACATCATATACTTGGCTACAGCTACTGTTGACAAGCGTTTAAGTTTTTTTTTTTATTTTAATGTAGATCAACATCGTCATATTGTGAAATAACTTGTCATGATTTTACTGTAATTACTTATTTTTATTTTTATTGAGCGTCGGTGGCTCAGTGGTGTGGACTGTCGCCTTCCTACCGGGAGGGCTGAGGTTCAAATCCCGACACGTACCAATGTATTTTCCAATTTTCGAAAATATATGTACGTTATCCGACGCTCTTACGGTGAAGGAAAACATCGTGAGGAAACCTTCATGCACGCCTGCGAAGAGATTCGAAGGTTGTGTGTGAAGTCGTTCAATCCGCACTGAGCCCGCGTGGACGACTAAGGCCTAATCACCCTATACGGGTAGGCTCGTGCCCCTCGGTGGGGACGTTTAATGAGCTGATGATGATGATGATGTGATGACTCATTTATTGTTGTACTTTTTTGTTTTTTTTTCTATGTACAAGATATTTATTTCAATAGTGGCTCTGAGTACGAGTCTAATTTATTTATAAACGGTAGTTATTTAATTATAATCGAGAGATTTTTTATCGATATTGTGTAAGGATTGTCAAAAAACCCGTCTCGTTTTTCTAAATTTTATTTAAGCTTTGATTGATTTTGTTGTATATTGCGTCTTCATTGTCTTTTTAATCTTTACAGTAGAAACTTTTTATTTTTTACATTGTTTAAATCCGATACAAACTATGCTTATTTTGGATCTGGATACTGGTGTTTGTATAGCTGACGATATTAAATATAACCAATTTTGACGGCTCATGTGGTGTGATGATTGATCTGAATTAAATAAGTAAAAATGTACTAAGTGTCTAAATCAATATTTATGTAGATATAATTTTATGTTAATGTTAAATTGCGACGCCCTTTCGGGTCCATATGTTCACAACCCAATAATGTAAGATCTTATGAAATACATATGCAATTCAAATAAATAAATAAATTGAAAGGTCGGCTATTACACCAAGGGATCCGGGTTCGATACAAGCTCCTTGCTTAAATTGCACCTCATCAATGTCGGAATATTTTTACAAAACATGAATAAAATCTCCGCATCTTTTCATTTTTGATAGTGTCATTCTAGCATAAACAAAACGTAAATGAAAGTTAACCGGCCCGTAGCACTAACGTGGGGAGAAATACCGACCGTGACCTAGCAATGTGTTCAGCCCGCAAACACCATTATCATGCAAATGCGGCGTCGTGTTAACAACAGTTTGCTAGGAATGAGGTCAACATTGTTAAGATGAATCCGAAATTTGCTATTGCTAATGAAGCGGGTGTAGGCTGTTTGATGAGTAGGAGTGAGGCACTTTGTTGCAGGATTTCGTTAGGTTACTTTTGATCAATCAAGATCAAACAGATCAAGATCAACACTCCGAATCCTTTATTTTAAACGTCACTGAAAAGAAAGAGATTGTTAGTAACTTCCATCTGGCATAGCGTTGTGTATACGCGGACGTCCAATGGCTTCAAACGTCAAACAACATGTGTCTCATATAACTTGATGACTAACCTTCCAAGGTACAGCTTGCCAGCTGACAAATAATAACACCTAAGCTATCCTATATAGCAAATTGCAAGTTCAGCCGATCAATTGTAGGTGTCGAGAACAGAATTCCACACAGTAGGCGCTAACAGCTTCCGGTGACATGCTTATCGCACATCGGTCCTTTGCTCGCAATAGCAGTAAAATTGTCTAACAGCTTTAGCTAGTGTTCATATTTATATGTATATATTTTACTATTATGAGAGTGTAGATGGCTCATTCGTCCACACCGATAACCTCCGATCTAGAGGGTGCAGTTTTAAATCCAGAAACGTACGACGCTCATACGTTGAAGGGAAACATCGTGAGAAAATCAGCGCACGCCTGCAAAGAGATTCAAAGATGTGCATGACGTCGGCCAATCCGCACTAGTATTACGCGTGGACGACAAGGTCTATCCACCCTTTACGGGTATCCCCATCGAAGGGCACAAGCCTTCGTGCCCTTCGGTGGGGATATAATGCGCTGCTGATGATTATAAAAGCTAGTGATCAAAGTATACTTCCAATAATAATTGTATAAGTACAAAACTAATTAGACTAAAACAATTAAATTAAAAAAATTAAAAATCCCCGACACAAGAACTTAAGTAATTTCCCTTTAAAAAGTAAAAAATAATAAAAGAAAATGTTAAAGTACCTAAGAATCTATTGATAATTCTAAAAAAAACCATCGCGTTGGGGGACCGCTCCTAATTATTTCTTTCTTATCTACGATATTTTTCATAAGATGGTTACCTCTTTAGGCTTTTACGTTCTTTTATTAGTCACGGTCCCCCAACGCGACGTTTTTTTTTTAGAATTATCAATAGATTCTTAGGTACTAACATTAAGATTTTTTTAATATTTTTTACTTTTTAAAGGAAATTACTTAAGTTCTTGTGTCGGGGGTTTTTTTAAATTTTAATTTAATTTTTAATTCATACTTTTTATAGGTAGATTAGGTTAAGTTAGATTTCATTTGAGTCCAAGTATATTTGCGGTCATTCGGTTTTCAACCGATTTTTATCAAACATGTTTCATCTAAGAACACTCGCACATAAGTCACCTTTAATACAAAAAAAAACTAAAATGAAATCACTGCATGCGTTCGGGAGTTATGATGCCTCAGACAGAGACACACACAGACAGACAGGCAGACAGACACGTCAAACTTAGAACACCCCTCTTTTTGCGTCGGGGGTTAAAAAGAAAAATACCAATTACGGATGCGTCGTCGATCGATTAACGAGCCAGACTTCCGAAACAAAAGATGGTTTTTTGTTTTTCCCGTGATAGTATACGAGCGGATATTTGAACATTTGTTTAAGTCGCTTTTCGATAAAAGCGACTTAAACACCGATGTGTTTATGTATTAATAATGTATGATATATATATATATTTGCTAGAAAATTGCACCGAGAAAGCCATCGCAATAAAGATATTCCGATGCTAGAAGCTGCTTATCCTTATGTCGTCCCTAACGAAGTATGACGCAACACGTTCCGCTTCAGCTGATAATCATATTTGTTTCAGTAAATGAATTGCTTGGAATCAGAGCGATGCCGTATTATGGTGAGCTCTTACCGCCATTACTGTAATAGGGTACGGTATGCATTAGTCTCACACGGGTTT
The DNA here is from genome assembly GCA_019425675.1 of Leucinodes orbonalis. Lineage (NCBI taxonomy): Eukaryota > Metazoa > Arthropoda > Insecta > Lepidoptera > Crambidae > Leucinodes > Leucinodes orbonalis. The sequence goes on from PQWD01007386.1 coordinate 82,321, forward strand.
GTATATAAGACATTTGCCACAAGCTTCATTAAAAGAGCGATTAAGATTATATTTATCTCTTAAATAACAATTTAGAAGTGAAATGATCACATTTGTTAATGTTTCCAGGCGTTTCAGAGATTACCCGGAACAAACAGACAGATAAAATGAAAAGAAAAAGTTGTTTTATATTCATAATTATGCACGAACAAAAAAAAATTTTTTTCAATACAAACAAACTAGACTAGACTAATAAAGAAGCTAAATTGCGATATATTACCCAAAGTAAGATACAAATATTCGAAAAAGAAACAACAAAGCTTAAAAATATAACACGAAAATACTATAGAGAAGCCATCTTTAAATTGGAACGTTATCGGAGTCGATGAATCCAGGAGGTACATTTCAAATAAACCCTACAAATAAATGAATTGAACTCAAAACTCGTTTAGTAAGTTCTGTGGAGTATGGCTAGCTTATTGAATTCTCGCCGGGGTTGGTTTTGTGAGGAGTATTGTTCGCGTTAGATATTACAGCACTCGCTGCTAATGGTAATATTTGTATTCAGTGTTTGTTCTATTTTGTTATAGAACCAGGGCGATGCTTAAGTGAAATAATTGCTTACTTTGTCGAAATACTTTTAAAATTGTTTTGTTTTTGTCTGCTATTGGAAAATAATAATCATACAATATTATTGCTTTCATTAGTTTTGGTACTAAAATGTTGGTTTAAACAGATATTTAATAAATGTGTGCCCAAAATAAAAAGTCCGTCAATCGATATGTTTAAATTTAAACAGTTTCTAAATCAACTCATATCCTTCTCATCAGCATGACAACTCACTGTATAACAACTCACTGTAGGCAATAGAACTTCTATAGCCGTGGGTTGATTAGGCTGTAGCCCACCATGCGGGCTCAATGCAGATTGGTGGGTGATCACCACAGACATCAGAATATACATTAGATTGGACAAGCCGCCAAGTTTATAGGCAGTCCCAGTGTCGCAATTTCTTTTCGGTTCTTACCTGTGAAAAGTTATTATATTTGGTAAATTTACTGATTCATTGCGATGATGGCATGATACAATTGCACAGGATGACATTTTGGAAAAAAACGGTAATTTCTTCTAATATTCGTGCGTCTTGACTCGTCTCACAGAACGTGAACTGGTAGCCATGCTGTCTTACAGTTGTCACACTTTAAACGCGGCTTGCCCCATCTCCTGGGAAATCTGTGGTGATCACAATTACTATCCTAAGATTGTATCTGGAACTGACGGTTTTTACGTGACCTCCGAAGAACGGAATAGTCTTTCCTTTCGGAAAATCAGGTGATTCAGTGTTGATTGTACTTACCGAACTGGGGAGAATGGCAGAAAGTGATTTTCCCTATGCGATTTTGCCGTGGGATTAAAACCCACGATAAAACACGGCTCTCAACCAATATAATTTTGTTAAAAAATATATCTTCTCGTATAAATATACTCCTCTTTTATGAGCAACATAATCCACCTTTAATGTTCCTTACTATGTACGAGTATTACTACTTTACATTTTACATCCAAAACTACTCTAAACCGCCAACGTTTTCAAGTAACGTTTAATTTTAAATTGGAAGAGCCAACTTGATCCCGGCTTACTTTGGAGGCAAGATGCCGGGAATTTATCACGTTTAGACGGTCTAGATTGGACCTGTCGATATAGTGGTTTCGTGTGAACAGAATTCCCTAATGACACGTTATTTTGCAGTAATTGAAAGTAAGGATAAAATTATATAGGATAAGATAATCAAGCACAAAATGGAAAATAACCAATTTTAGTTTAAAGCATAGTTCAAAAAGAACGAGCGGAATTATAAATCCTTTATGAAACGCTTTGGAAATAAATATTCATGCAGCTGTATCAGAACAAAATACAAATAGTAAAAAACAAAATATTGTCTATGTAAAATATATAGCATTTTACATAGACAATATTTTGTTTTTTACTTTATTACCGTTCTAAGGTACCAGTAATGAGATTCCACCAGAGACCAGTAATGAGAGGGCGTCAGTAATTTGATGTAGCACATGCCTTATGTACCTAAATATTGGAACAATTAACTCGAACAACCATTAGTTTCGCACACAAAATAGTAAATCTACAGTTGTACTAATTAAGATAACCGGGGGAATGTTTAATTAAACGGATACAACCTCACAGGCGAAGTGTCATTCGAGTACACTGCTCATAGTTATCTGAGCTAAGTTTATTTATTTAGCGCGGGAACGGAGTGAGAACCGGTGTTTCATTAAGATTTTCCAGGCGGGTGGCTGAACTCGATCCTTATCCGAGGAGTAGGTAGGGTTGGCAGCAATTGTTCCATTTCTATCGCTTTACGAACAGCATAATTGTAAGTATGCAGTTGGAATAGCTGTGTCGGGACGGTTACACCATATCCGGCTATACATAGCTTGTGAATCATGACGTCACATATTTCAATTTCATTGTTCTATTATTAGGATCGGGGAGTTTATATGCCATTCCTTAAAACCGTGAAAAATATGACTATAATAATACGTCAGCATTTTTGAAACGGTTAAGGTAAAGTAATAATGTTTTATAGTTTATAGTGTTTATAGTCTTTCAAGACTAAATTGTGAAAATTAATACAGTTAAATAACGACAAGTGATTGTATACAATTCCTTAACAATACGGACCAGCACTACCAATTCGTCAGTAATTGGAAGTGCCCAGCCCTATTCGTTGAAATCTAGTTATACGGCGACTACACAGTTGCACTGTCTTCAACTGATTCTGTTTACTTATCTTTGCTGCATGACAAATCTCCTCTGACTAGACTTTTTGGCGGTTTGAAGTTATAACGAATATTGGTAATTCATTTATTCATTCGTTATTAGTTTTAACTAATTGAATTAATGAGAGCGTCGGTGGCTCAATGGTGTGGACTGTCGCCTTCCTACCGCTAGGTACAGTCTAGCTAGGTATTGTCTAAGTAATTTAAATAAAAAAATCATAAGCGCGCAGGTGGTTGGTCAGAAAATGAACTAACAATTTTACTTGGCACAAGTAAATCTTTTGTAAAGCTAGGATTAGCCGCTAGCTTAATTTTTATAATCTGCAGTGTAGACTAACTAAATAGATACCATCTCAAATACAAAGAGAATCTCCGAGTCGAGTTGAACATTAGTACCCGTATTATCTTTTGAAGAAAATATTTTTAAAATAAAGTTTGAATTATCAAATTTGTTTTAGCAATTGCAATAGATATGGCTACTTGAACATAATTTAAAAGAGTTTTATACGTAAGAGTTTTTTAACACTTAGACATTGACTTCTGTATGATTACATATATGTGTGAAATCTAAGTTCTCTAATCAGGAGCCATAATGCGGGTCTCATGATGAACTGGAGCATATTGTACATTCAATCATCTGTCATCCATAGACGAACACTCGTAATTTCAAATGTATTTCCGACCTACAAAAAAGGAAGGGGTAAGATAAAAGGGAGGGCAATAGATTGTGTCATCAAACGTTTTTTCAGATATTTTTTTACGATGCCATTGTATTATATCAAAACGGCCAAGTTGACACATTCGCAACATGGCTTTCCCCCATTTACCGATAAGATAAGAAACGCAGCTCCTTGTTATTTTCTAATCAATTCGATTGTCACTTGTCTTCGCAGTATTACATACAGCGCTCTGATGTAATATTGTATTGTAGAGATATCACCAGACTGTCGATACTCGAAGCTCTATCCCGACTCGTATTGTTACGAGGTGGCACGAGCGAGCTCGATATTGTCTGTCAGTTGGATCTGTTACAATCGAACAGATGTAGATGAAACAGATATTGCAGTTTTGAAATGAAAAATTTCAAGGCATTTTAGTTAAACTTTAGGTACTTGTTTAATTTCAAACTGCCAGGACAGCTGAGAAGGAGTGTTAATTCAATTGGACAGTAAACAAAATAATGATAAAAACTATGTACGCTTACATAGGATACAATTTGAGTTATAGTGAAAATATGAAGAGATATTTCATGTCGGTGGATATTTATTATTATATTAATTTAATAATGTACAGCTCATGCAGCTCTAAATTATATGCAGAAGTTATATACCTACTCTCTGTGGGAAGGAGTGCATTGTATACTCTTAATATATATTTTAAAACAGTTTAGTTTAAATCTACGATGAGTTGAATACATAGAAGTCAATTTGTTTCAAAAAAGCTACCATGTAGCGCTACTGAACAAGCAGATGTGTGGGGTGCCCAGGATAGGCAGAATAAGGCATGAGTGTTTCTGAGGAAGTTTGGGAGCGGCACCAGTCACACTGCTAGGAAGACGTTGACGATTTACCTATCTTATCCATTATCTGATGATGCCGAATTCTGGTTAGATGCACTTCAATTTTTTTGTTCACAACTTTAAATGCCAAAATTGTGCCCTTTGTTAACCTCACGGGAGTGACATTGTCATTATTTGAGTATTATACTTAGTTATATTTACTCTGAGTTGTCATTGTATGATAAAACTCCTAAAATAAGAAAATATTTAAAAAATATATATTTTGCGTATATGGAGAGCAGCAAGTCAATACTCGGTGCAGCAAGTTTGTTTCTTACAACATTGTGTTTGTTTCTTACAATATTGTCATCTTATCGAGATTTTTTTAATCATAAGGTCAATTAAGACTTCACTTTATCTTATATCTTTAGGTGTTACCAATAATACTCGTACAAATAACTAGCATCGGTCTAAGATGATATAATATAACAAATTACCAAACAATAGTATTCAGGTACCTGAATTATACAGTTATAAATACTCGTAAGTTACAACACAATTCTCAAGTACCGATTCAACCAGTAATTCGTAAATATAATATTGGTATACGGCAGTTATCCCTTTTAATAACTCAGTCAACAGGATTTTAGATACGAGAGTGTTTTGTTTATTACTGTGCCCATTCTATAGCACCCTTATAAATATCGCACAGCCCTCCCGTTCCCGGGCAATTAAATTTATCCTTTAAATTGAGGTCCAGAGATGGGACGTCTTTGACGAATGTTTGGTGTCTTTATAAAAGTTTGTGTGTTTCGTAGACTTAATGGTACAGTTTCATTAGTAACTTGTCTTTTGGCAAACAATTGTCAATGCAGAAGTCTTGCCCCGAAAATCATCCTCGAAAATCATCTATGCCATATCAATAGTTCTGGCAATAGTCAAAAGCAATAATATCGATACTATCGATAATCAATTAATAATTTGACAATGATAATTGATAAGTCACTTATACGCAGTAATTTTAGTAGCTACAGTGCCCTCATCACGAAGCACAGAAGTGCATAACCCTCGTGTTCCACAGGACGATAGCTGGCACTGCGGTTGTAATTACCTAGACGACTCAGTATCGAGTCTACCACCTAGTACTTTATAAAGGTTTTAGAAGATAACCAAGCAATTGTTTAAAGATAAACTAACTGAATAATATTAAGATACTCGTATTCAAATGGACTTTGTCAACTTAATAATTATTCAACTTTTATCAAATAGTTTATATCTTACAAGTACGAATAATAAATAAATAATAATAATAGATATCCACTAACATTCACACAGCGCCATCAAGCCCCAAACTAAGCATAAGCCTGTAATATGATACTAAACAACGGGTAAATATGCAACATATATTTTTTTGTAAATACATACATATACATAGGAAACACCAAAACCATTACAAACAGACATGTGCACACAAATGTCGTCGTCATACACCATATATAGTAGCAAACGCGTATAATATAAATTCAATAATCCTGACATTGGCCTATGGGGGCAAGGCATTTGACATACCCGCTGATAAACTGCTTTCGGAATTGGACAGTATGTTTCTGTAAGGGAAATATTTCATCACTAATAGTTGTTTTCCAATACAAAAACGGACTTTCATCTTTGTTCACGTTAAAATATATTAGGGTATATAGATTTATACAATATGTAGCAAAAATATGACACAATTAATAGTTAAGATGATCTTAATTCATTTCAAGTAATTTAAAATTATATCGAAAAGTTTTTAATATCAATAATTTTGTAAGTTGATATAATATGTAAACCAAAATATGTACGTACTAGTATTTCTAGTCTAGATATTTGTTATTTGCACAAACAGGAATCTACTATGGTTCAATTTTTGCAAAATAAAATATAAAAACGAGGGATAACTGCATGAGTTAATAATAGTTTCATAATATATACTCGAGTTAAGCATCCTGTTCTCTTTTAAATTTGTTTAGACAGCTTTCCATTTTCAATTCGATTTAAGAAATTTCCGTATTCCAACTTCTTGTTAATATTCGCAATATTTTCACCATTATCTTAAAAACGACTTCTGGACTATATTCACTTGGAGGTTCACCACACTGGTCCAATATATATCGGAGGTCCTTGGACTTTCGTTAAAAAACCTGGCAAGAGTTAAAAAACTTGAATTGGCATTCTTATTACTTTTTTCTACTTGGCCAGTAACTTAGTCAGTTCTATATTTAAATGTTCAAATCAAATATGTGTCAAACTCTTTTGAAATACGTCATCAGTGCATTGGTCAGAGTTTATGTCGACGCTTATTAAAAAAGTTGCGCCAGCCTGTGCTAGTTCCCAGAAAAGCAGCGCACAATACTATTCCCCTAGCGGAAATGAGCGGGATTTCCCTACTTGTTGTTTAAGTGGATATTGGTAGTATAATTTCCGTACCTGATAACATTCTTTAGATACACGTTGGATTGTTTCACCGTTTAATCAAAATTAATTATCTAACATAACTCTAAGTTTAACATTTTATAATTGGTTACTGGTGAAATATATTTGACTGAGTGTGTATATAAATCTATTTTAGGTAAATTAACCCAGTTATCATTCAGATTTACCTTATTTACTTGGTTTGATCTAAAATGTTAATGAGTATACATATTTCGTTCCCACAATTTTATAAGTCATCAATAATGTAAATACTTTTTTAAGAAAAAAAATTGAATAAAGAATGTTAGTAGCTAGCTGATTCGATGCTCAATGTTCCTTTTTATAAAGATTTTAATATACTTATTTACTGGGTCAGTCGTGTCAGTACAGTCGTCTAGGTAGGTACCACCGCAGTGCCAGATATCGTCCCGTGAAACAGGAGTGTTATGCACTTTTGTCCGTCGTACCGTAATCGTACCGGTGAAAAGGCGCAGGGCAATGTTGACGGTAATAATGACTACCTACTGCGTATGTCATGGTCAGCGTAACACTTACCAGGTGAGCGAATTGANTTACATACTTCATTTACTTTAATGAAGGTGCTTTATGGTTTTGTTAACACCAAATTTTCCAGCTCTAAACAAAGCACTATAATGTACTTTTCGTATCAATATAAGCTAAAGCACGGAGCTCATCTCATTATTTTCCTAAACTTACGTAGGCAAAGAATTGTCAATGCAAAAGTCTTGCCTCGAAAATCATCCTCGAAAATCATCTATGCCATATCAATAGTTCTGGCAATAGTCAAAAGCAATAATATCGATACTATCGATAATCAATTAATAATTTGACAATGATAATTGATAAGTCACTTATACGCAGTAATTTTAGTAGCTACAGTGCCCTCATCACGAAGCACAGAAGTGCATAACCCTCGTGTTCCACAGGACGATAGCTGGCACTGCGGTTGTAATTACCTAGACGACTCAGTATCGAGTCGACCACCTAGTACTTTATGAAGGTTTTAGAAGATAACCAAGCAATTGTTTAAAGATAACTAACTGATAATATTAAGATACTCGTATTCAAATGGACTTTGTCAACTTAATAATTATTCAACTTTTATCAAATAGTTTATATCTTACAAGTACGAATATATAAATATAATAATAGATATCCACTAACATTCACACAGCGCCATCAAGCCCCAAACTAAGCATAAGCCTGTAATATGATACTAAACAACGGGTAAATATGCAACATATACATTTTTTTGTAAATACATATACATATACATAGGAAACACCAAAACCATTACAAACAGACATGTGCACACAAATGTCGTCGTCATACACCATATATAGTAGCAAACGCGTATAATATAAATTCAATAATCCTGACATTGGCCTATGGGGCAAGGCATTTGACATACCGTGATAAACTGCTTTCGGAATTAGACAGTATGTTTCTGTAAGGAAATATTTCATCACTAATAGTTGTTTTCCAATACAAAAACGGACTTTCATCTTTGTTCACGTTAAAATATATTAGGGTATATAGATTTATACAATATGTAGCAAAAATATGACACAATTAATAGCATCTTAATTCATTTCAAATAATTTAAAATTATATCGAAAAGTTTTTAATATCAATCATTTTTTAAGTTGATATAATATGTAAACCAAAATATGTCGATACTAGTATTTCTAGTCTAGATATTTGTTATTTGCACAAACAGGAATCTACTATGGTTCAATTTTTGCAAAATAAAATATAAAAACGAGCATGAGTTAATAATAGTTTCATAATATATACTCGAGCTAAGCATCCTGTTCTCTTTTAAATTGTTTAGACAGCTTCCATTTTCAATTCGATTTAAGAAATTTCCGTATTCCAACTTCTTGTTAATATTCGCATATTTTCATCATTATCTTAAAACGACTTCTGGACTATATTCACTTGGAGGTTACCACACTGGTCCAATATATATCGGAGGTCCTTGGACTTTCGTTAAAAACCTGGAAGATAAAAAACTTGAATTGGCATTCTTATTACTTTTTTCTACTTAGCCAGTAACTTAGTCAGTTCTATATTTAAATGTTCAAATCAAATATGTGTCAAACTCTTTTGAAATACGTCATCAGTGCATTGGTCAGAGTTTATGTCGACGCTTATTAAAAAAGTTGCGCCAGCCTGTGCTAGTTCCCAGAAAAGCAGCGCACAATACTATTCCCCTAGCGGAAATGAGCGGGATTTCCCTACTTGTTGTTTAAGTGGATATTGGTAGTATAATTTCCGTACCTGATAACATTCTTTAGATACACGTTGGATTGTTTCACCGTTTAATAATCAAAATTAATTGTCTAACATAACTCTAAGTCTAACATTTTATAATTGGTTACTGGTGAAATATATTTGACTGAGTGTGTATATATACCTATAATAGGTAAATTAACCCAGTTATCATTCAGATTTACCTTATTTACTTGTTTTGTTCTAAGATGTTAATGAGTATACATATTTCGTTCCCACAATGTCATAAGTCATCACATCAATGATGTAAATACTTTTTTAAGAAAAAAATAAATAAAGAATGATAGTAGCTAGCTGATTCGTGCTCAATGTTCCTTTTTATGAAGATGTTAATATACTTATTTACTAGGTCAGTCGTGTCAGTAGTATATCGTCCCGTGAAACAGGAGTATTATGCACTTTTGTGTTTCGGGATGAGGGCACTGTAGCTAGTGAAATTACCGGGTAAAGATACCTTACATCAATCGTACCGGTTAACGGTAGTGTTGACGGTAATAATGACTACCTTTTGCGTCTGCCATGGTCAGGCGTATCACTTACCAGGTGAGCAAATTAACCGTCCCGTTTACTTATGAAATAAAAATCAATTATGTAATGGTTTTCGATCCTTACTTTTCTGCTACCGCAGCAACAGCCGGAGCATGGTGAATAGCACTTCTGCCACGCTTACGTCTTCTGGTCCTCTTCCTGGAGTAGGAGGCCAACAGCAGCCATTTTCTAGTATCCATCCGCTCTTTAGAGTCCTTTGCGAGAGTTCGCACAGCTAAGGATGTGGGGTCGAAGCTGAAAGTCGAGTCGTCGCGGTGATCGTTCAGGTCTTTTTTCCGCTCCTAGAAAAAAATAAAGACTTATTTTTATTCCAAAAAATCGTCTATGTAGAGACGATTTTTTGGTATAAAATAAGTTAGCAAACGCATATACACTAGTGATTATGAAAACTGGACCACATTATATTTGATGACTAACTCAGTATCTATATAACTGGGTTTAACGAATACCATCTGAAGATAGTATTCATATTATTGTGGGATTGTATCGTTTTCTAAGCCGAAATTCCGTTTTCCTATCCCTCCTTTTATAAGGAGGTCAATTTACAAAAACATAAAAAAATACAACAGAAAAATAAACTATACACTTAATTCTTAAAAATAACAATAGCATTAAAAAGGTCAAATGGTTCCGCTTCAGCTTAATCCATTTCGACGCTATAAAGACAAGCGTCGTGATAGCGCCGATATTCTGACGGAACGGTTTTGATTTTAGTAACAAAATTACTAATTCTATTTGTTTTTTGTATTGGGATTTTAGGGCTGATTAAAACTTGGGTAATAGCTTTTCTTTTCCAAAAAACTGGTCATCTCTTAAAACAGTATTATAATAATATTACTTCGCCTTTTCTGGTACAAAAATGTTTATTTATTAATTTATTAAGGTACTTCAAGAAAATTGCATACAAAAGATACACGACATCTATGAAATTAACGTACACATTGGTTTGTATGAATGCCAATTATAAGCGTACACAGCCTTGGCCACATGTAAGGTAAACACAATGTAAGGTTTTGATAATGTTGTATCATTATAGTAGGTAATACTGTTTTGACAGATGGCGATAACCCACCAGAAGACCAAAAAGAACGTTCTTTGGCAACTCATTTGCCTGATTTTGTACCTTTAAGTATTGCCATGGCTTCGTTCGCACACCTTACTTTAATGCATAGTCAATAAATTAACATTGAAAAATCCAATGCTAAAACGGATCAAAAATTTAAAATTCACTCGCTCCCACACACGCTACTTTCTGCGGCCATTTGCTGCCTATCCGATCGAATGTTTCGTGAATAAGTGATTGCAAGCTAAAGTTAAAACTCCCGCGTAAAACTAAAAAGATAGAAAAAATGTCCAGTTATGCCGCGTCGGGATAAAAATTCAACGTTTTAAATGTACGTTATTTGTTTTGACGCGCGAAAATTTTTTTCAAACAGTATCGTTGCTTTTGAATTGTAATTTTCGATTGGATAATCCCTTTATCTTTTGTGGATATTGATGCTGTTCAAAATATAACATTTTTTTGTATGGAAAATATGTAAATAAATGGACATACTATTGGATATATTATTTGTAGGAAGTCGCGTATGTCGTCTGCGTTTCTAGTGAAAATGTTTTACCATACACCATACAGTTTTTCACGGCCTGCCCTTAACACAGTTCTATTAAATCCTAATTGTAATGATGAAAAAAATAAATAGAAGAGACTAAGGAAGACGCAGTCCAACTTTTACAGTCTTTATTTGCATAGTCTTCAAGCTATGAGAAGGTACTCTAGAGGTGGACATGCGGGCGACGGCATTCTATTAGATTGATAATCGTCTTCTGGCAGAGCTTACGAAGTAATGCGGTTCTTTAATAATAAATAAATAATGCAATTGGCGAAATAGCTGATGGAAAATGCTTTGATAGTGTTAAAGAGTATATTTACTGGCAATCTTCATTAAACTTTTTTCAAATTTATCTACTTTCTTTAATATATTGACCAATTGATGATGTAATAATTTATATGTACTGAAATATTGGATGTAATTTCGTTTGATTTTCATTTCAAAATTTTCTACGTTATTTGAACTATGTTTACCGTTTGTACTGTGTTTATGCAAACAAAATGATTGGCTTTGTTAGAAAAAAAAGCTGACGCCTGGGTACCAGAGGGGTAGGCAGAGATCACTTAGTGAAATGATAGAGCGGCATTGAAGGAGACCAACAAATTGACAGTTATTATTCTCCGTCAATGTCGCACTGATGGAACGCCACTTTGCGCGGTCCTGCTATACTTCCTCGCTAATTCACATCCATCATATTTTCATACAAGCTTCTTTATTCTCTTGCTTGGGACCCCAGTCTTCTCTAGGACTTGATTTGGTTAAGGTCATCTGGCTCGTCTCGTGTATTGCTTTATTGACTATGACAAACGCACGGTTGGTTGTGTTGTGTGATTGTTGCATACCTCTTGTGTGATCTGCGACTCCTCTCTAGTGACGCGACGACGGCACAGTCAGGTTTATGAGGTGAGACGACCGAAACAACAACTACAGTGAAGAATGACACCGACATTGGGCCGCACGATTATAATACCTGTAAAACAATATATATTAAGAACCTACTAGAGAAACCAATTATACTTATTAAATGAGGATACCATGTAGCAAAAATTCGTTGTATTTGTTTAAAGATCATAATTGTGTTTTTACTATGATCAGTCTCGTTTGATGTTTAGGAAGACGTACCGGTACTAGTGGTTTTAGCCCCGAAGTTTTTTTGGATAATAAATATAAATATATTTAAAAAAAATAAATGAAGTGAAATGTATTTAAATAAATTAAAATGATGTACATTACTTGTATACTTGTAATAAAGGGTACCCATACTCTTTTGTATTTTTTTCGGGTCTCTGCGAAATACATTATTGCTTAAACAGCTCGTATTTTTCCGTTGATAATATTGATTTTACCATCATTCAGATTTTCACCGTTTCACCCTTTTTGTCCGGGATCCCTGTTCTTCATCTTGCAATTACCGTTTAACAAAATGCTAAAAGAATAAATTGGAGTTTTTAACGACATAACACACATATGTTCTTGAAAATATTTCCGTTAAACGTCGGTACCAGAGAACACGAAGACCAAGATACGAATGAAGTTTGATCAAAATACATACAATGTATAACAATAGAAACACCCAGGCCACTTACAAACCGACATGTTCATGCACATCATGTTTAGTACCTGCCCGGAGGATCGAATCGGAACCCCTTCGGTTATTTAGCCGACATCTCACCATTAAAACTCATAGTATACAAATACAATATAACATATAATAACACTGTTATCTTATGAATTACCAATTAAAATCCTACCATAAAATCAGAAATACGAAGTTCAAAAACTTTACGTGTTCTTTTTTTCTCTTCAACCTATTCACCCATTCCACTGCTATGAACCTAGTTGTCTTCCCCCATTTCTGCGCCTGAAATTATCCGCGCCCCGTCCCTTCCCCCATTTCTTTTCTTTGTTTTTTCCTCAGGTGACTACATCAATCCCTGCCCACCTCCCTGCCCACCGCCGCCCAGCCTTTCTAGCAACGCCCAGCCACTTCGCTCGGGGGTTTCCTCCCCACCCTCGAGGCCGCCGTTTGTGCTGTTTTATCTGACCGTATCACGCTAGTTTGGAGCCTCGGCAAGGAATACAACGATTAGTTTTTTTGTGACACCAAAGCACTAGCGACTTGTACCCCTTTTAGGTACTGAAGACTTTTTTCCCCCCGTATCCCCCCGACAGCTCCCGCGCCCCTCCCCTGGAATGCTAAATAATAAACGCTGCCAAGAAGCCGGAATTGAGACCGCATACCGCAGGTAAGCTAGTTCTTTTAATTATCTATTAAATACACAAAAATGTAACCCCCCTCTCCCCAGTTAACTATCTTAAAACGGTTGCCTGGAAGAATTGCTTACCTTAGCAGTTAAGGGCACGCATTGTTCTACTCATACTTTTTTTTAATCTTGTTTATCTGTTATTTGTATGATTTTTTTACGGCAATAAATAGTAGCTTATTTAGTCATGTATCGTTATTCCTATAAGACTTTGTATCGAAAGCACATATAATATTTAGCTATACACAAAGAAATAGTCTTTAAGTTTATCGATGCTCCTTTGATGATGAAATGTGGCAGGTATTTGATTGTCTATAAAATAGTGCATGATGGCAAGATGCAAACATCTGATAAGAGTTATTTTTTCTATAACATTCCCTTAAACAATGAAACTCAGATAATATTACAAATAAATATCAATTACATTAAAAAAAATAACAGACACAAAGATCGAGACTAGAATAAAACAAACGAACAAAATGCCCAAATCT
>PQWD01007387.1:0-39219 GCA_019425675.1 Leucinodes orbonalis
AGGTATATCAGCAATTAATTAATTCTATTTTGTACACCATCCATTTTGACGGACGCATATATAACAACCAGTGAGGTAACTTGCAAACGTTTCGTGTACCTGTGTATTGCCATTTTATCCTAAAAAACTAACGTTAACTTAGTACGAATAGTAGAAATTGGTATATTTAGTAAAATCGATTAGCAATGTATATGTAAATTGCACTAGAAATATTTCAACGTATTCGTAAGAAAATCTTAAAAGTGAAAGTATTATATTTTTTAACAATGTCTAGGTTTAATTTTACTAAATCCTATTTAATATACCTATTGCACTATTTATTTTTATTTTCTAAACGTTCCAAAATAATTATAAGAGATATATTTTGGATTACACGTAAATTGTTCTCACTCGAATATTTCAAACTTTAAAGTAAGAATACTAAATAGTCTTTAAATTTGATATTCTGTCAAAAATAACGATAAACCATTTATGGGAACTCGTGAAAACTTCATAACGAGGAGTTGTTTAAATAAATAAAAAAATGATCATTGTTTACTTATTATAAAAACGCACCATACTTATATTAAAATTTGTCAACCAAGCATAAACTAGGCCTTCCAACAACATCTCAGAGGGTAAGGGGAGTAGCTGAAAAACAGCGATGCTCGGGATTGCTCTCGTTGCAAACTCAGCTGAGCTCCTTCCCTTTGTCTCAAAGTACTTGTTTTTTGTAAAATTTTGAATTTTTATTTGTTAAATGTTTGAAGAGAGACAATAAATATATTCTTATTCTTAATGATACATTTCAAATAAGAAATACCATTATTGCGAAAACACAATCAGAAACGTAACTTATTTTATCTACATATTGGCGAAAGATGGATTAACCAACATCTTTTTTTATGTAGATGTACGTTCATGATGATTATTTAAAATATATATAGTTCATCTTATGGCAGACCCAAGCAACGGATTACGTATTTGTAGATTCTCTCCTATCTGCTCAGTTTATACAGTAATTTATTAGATTAAATTGAAACATATTTAAGTGTTATTCAATGGTTATCGGATTCTATGAAAAATTGCAGCATATCAAGTGTACAGACATTTAGTCCAATCTAGTATTAATACAATATTTGTAAATTGTTATGAATGGTCAAAAATTCAGAATATATTTTCTAATAAAATTTTCACATTACTATTTTTGCCTCCGTCTAAGCACCAGTGTTTTTGATCATTTCTAACAATAGATAAATGTAAAGCACAATAATAGAATAGGGCTATAGTATGTATGGTGTACATAGAACCAATATTTATGTATTATGAGCACTAATCAATGTAAGCGTTAAGAACCTAAATAGCTGAAATATAGAATTCCACAATGTGTTTCGCTTACTTTAATGTATTTTTTTAAATATTTACTTATTTAGCATTACTCCGATTTTGAAATACTTCTTGAATATGGATTTTAAGTACATATTTTTGTTCTTATTGATAACGATAGATGGCGCTACTTGTTTCCGAAAACTGTCAAGTTTTAAGTTTGTTGCTTCTTTTATAATTCAAACTCTGGCAAAAACTAAATAACTTAAAATTCCCCCTTCTTTTTTTGTCCACATATTAGATTCTATATTGTACAGTAACGCTCTTTAAGGGTAGAGTAACGTTTGCATCGATAAATATTTTTTAAACATGGCAATGCCTATTGCTTTGATTATAATAATATTGATTCTCAATTAATATTCACGATATATGCCGCTTTATATTTAATATGTACTGCCAATTGTTTAAAAATTTTTTTTGCAATAATTTACTTGTCTTATTTGATTTTTTCCAGATCATTTGTATAAACATACTCGTTTTTACCTACACCTAAATAATTCGTTTTTGCTAAGGTAAGAATTGTTCCAGGGTGCTGTCATTTGCCCAACATTCCTACTACACCTTACCTTAGCATTTCGTATATCGTTAATTTTTGTGTAAATCTATGGTGCAGTTTTTTATTTCTATAGTCTGTGATGAATTTAACAAAAGCAATAAAAATAGTAATGTCCGGTTGTTTCCTGGTAACCTACCAGGATGTAATGTAGATGCTATTGGTGACATATAGGACATGACTTATCCTGTATATCTAGTATCTAATTATGAAATTTCACTTTTGTTAAATATCTTAATATTAGTCTGTTTGTAATGTTGAAGTAACTTTTTTACTACATGCATATATATATATATACGGAGGAGCATACACCAAAATAACATTTAAAAATATGTTGTCTGCTTACCCGTCTTTTTTATGCTATAGCAGGCAAACGAGCAAACGGCTCATCTGATGGTAAATGTCACCGCCGCCCATGTACATTTGCAATACCAGAGGGCACTGAAATGCGTTGCCGGCCTTTCTGTTAGTTTTGGGTAATCCATGAACGGGCTTTACCAATTTACGGGGCTTTTACTGGCAGATAGCTAATGTAAGGACAAACTTAGGCTACTTTTGTTCAAGAAATAGTTAGCTGAAACTCGTGACAAACAAATAGGTTACGTTTTACTGCGGAAGAATATCTTATACCGCGTGGAACAGCTAGTATAGAATATAAATAGAATTTCGTTACAAAAAATACAGTCATTTTTCACGTTTGTCTTTTAGTTGCAATTATGCAAGGAGGAGTCATGTTGTATCTCACAGCAAATATAGTTCACAGTACTTTAGTTCTATGCAAGATTAAGTCTAGGAACTGAGCTACAATCGGTGTTGTTGATAATGAATAGAATAAGGCTATAGGTTTGTTGTATGTACTCAATATACTGTTTGATTTCTAATGACGCGTTTATAAAATAAGGCCTCATTCAGTAATTAGAGGAATCCATTGATTATTACCTATGTAGTGTCATGTATTATGGAAAAAGTTAAGAAATCTTGCACGAAACCTGGCCCTGCAAAGTTTTGGGCAAGTTCGCTATTGAAAATTTTTAATAGGCATAATTTTTGTAAGATCGTCATTAGGAGACAAATAGTAATTTACTAAGTAGACCGTGTGCGTGTGTGCGTAGTCATAGAATGTCGATATACGCCGGCAATGGTTGTATGTGTTTAAAAACTATTTAAATAATATCTGACCTAAAGATTGGGTGAGCAATTGTCCATGAAAAAATATTCGGTACCAAATTAAAGTGAAGTTCGTTTTACTTTCGTATGCAGTCATCGTACCTACTGTCTATTTTGATACACATTATCTTTTCGGTGACAACGGTTTTTTATGTAAATAGTACCAATTATATTTTAAAACTTGCCATTGTTTAATGTACCTATACCTTAATGTACTTGTGTAAATTTATTATTAAAATGGTATTCTTTATTTTAAAGTTCATCATGTCTATGTGTGAATTAAGCTTTATTATTTGTATGAGTTGAACCTATTTTAAAAAATAGTAAATACAGCAATATTAATTAAGATGTAATTTATAATGTTGTCACCTATCTTTTGTATCGTACTTATTGTCTATAATATAGACTATGTTTATTGTTTGTAATGGAAGTTGCTAGAATGTCACCATGTCGAATGGCCGGCTAACGTAGACGCATAAGCGATGTTCACTGTTATAATTTTTTGCAGACTGACTTTTTGTATGTTGTCATATTTATAATTTGTATTACACGCAATGCAAAATATATGTCGTTTATTAGACACCTTTGTGTAGTCAATGTGACCATAAATTGGTATTTTTATTTACTCGCTATAGGCGTTCGATTATCACTGGTTTTCTTTTGCGAACTAACTACTGTTGGCCGCAAATAGCCGTCCAGGTTAAAATTTACACGAGCCTAAGGGCGTCCCAGAGTGGAACTCGAACCTCAGCTTAGGGCGTTGAGGAGGGAAGGGGCGGGGGTGCTTGGTAACATATGTTTGGGCAGAGAGCGGCCTCTCACATGCCGGTTACGCGAATAGAGACTGAGCGAACTTACGAGACTCGCGACGATGGTCCCCGCCGTCGGGGCGGAATCTCACTTGTCAGTTTGTGCAGTGTTTGAATGTTATTATCTGGTGTTAAACATTCATGCTGAATGCTAGAAAAACCTTTTCCATACTTAACAGCATATTTTAAACCTCTACAGTATTAATTGTATAATAATATTGAATTTTTACCTAGCTATCCTAAAGTGTGTTTTGGAAATAAATCACATAATGATCCTCTACGAATATATCAAAGTTACAGTTGAATCTGGTGTTTCTATCAATAAAACTGCCACAATTATTAGTCAAATGTTTATTTATATTTATTACGTACAATTACAAGTAATATGGAGCGAACAATGCCCAAACGTAAAGATAAGCCGCACCGAACTAAAATAAAATCTCAAAAACGCATTAACAAAATCAATAATTAATAATTCAAATCGATTCATAATGACTAAACAATAAAAAATGAACGATTAGTGATTTTATTTGGTTTTGCAAATAGACATTAAAATAGCTACAAAGATAATTGTATTTGTTATTAATTTCTATACTAAAGCATGTACACACTACGTATACATGCTTATCGATATAATACCCGAAATATTTAGAATTAGACACTACGCCAAAATATTAGTCCTTTAGTGTTATTGAAAACGTAAACGATAGTTGTCGACCACAAAGCCGAAATGAAATTACCAATTAATTGCAATGAAAGTAACAAACATTTATTATAAAAAGTATGGTTATGGTAAAAAAAAACAAATGTGATTCTACTGAACAAGTTAAATATTTCGGGTATAATATGTGTCTCCACATAAATATATGTGTATCTCAAAATGTATCAAAAACTACAATGAATATTTCATATATTATAATAATTAGTAGTTACTAATAGCCAATGTCCATTACATAACACATCGAAGTACAATCAATAAGACACTTTAGAGCCCAATTTTACACCCTTAAGTACAAAGGATTAAATAGATGCCAATTCATAAGTTTTTAAACTCTATTAAAATATCAGTTACACAATAATCGATTATACGAGTGATGTAGCCGCTAAATATACTACTTTAATAAGGGCGTATATCGTTACTTAAATAATAGCTATACTATCATATAAATTGTATCCTCAGAATAAAAATGACCTAAAATGAATTAAAACGCCTTGAATATCTTGTTTATAAACGGATTTAATTAGTTTTTATTAAATAAAAAACATTTGAAATACATTTCAATGTATTATGAAATGTTTTTTTGTATTTGGCCATATTTGCAAAATTTTGTCACAAGTCATTTTTAGTCTGAGAGTACCAAAATCTACTCTATTAGAATTGGTGTTTCTACCTTCAGTGGACGAAACGCTTTCGCGGGCATCTCTATACATTAAATGTTACAAAACGAAGCTGCAAAAATTAAGGCACTACGTAATTTATACTTAATTTTTTATCGTGTAATCTGGATCTTCAAGCTACCTCGGTCGAGTGCACCGTTACTATCGTGCTATAAAAAGAATTTAAAATTATAAACATTACAAGTATTTTTATTCTCGTTAATATATTTTATTTGTAAATAGCGAGATTACAAAAACACCCCATATAAACGGTCAGACAAATTTCATTATTAATAAAAATGGGCTTCAAATCAAGCGGTTATATTGAACGTGCAATATATCAATCTATAAATACGACACTTTCATAAGTTTGCATTTGAAAAATTATATTATAATCTGCATATTCGTTGCGAATTCAATAATAAGCATTATTTGTCACTTCTCTCTCTCTTCAACCTATTGCAGTCCAGTGGACATAGGTCCCCCATTTTGCGCCAGGCATCCCGGTCTCCGCCTTTCTCATCCAGCCGGAGCCGGAGGGCGTCTACGCTACGCCTGCCAAGACGCGGTCTCCACTCCAGAACTCATCTGCTCCAACGGCCATCAGTTCTGCGACATACGTGACCAGCCCACTGCCACTTCAACTTGCTGATCCGGCGGGCTATGTCGGTCACTTTAGTTCTCTTACGAATTAAATCATTTCTGATCTTATCCCTAAGAGAGACTTCAAGCATAGCTCGCTCCATTGCGCGTTGAGTGACTTTGAACTTGTGAACCAATCCCGCAGTCAGTGTCCATGTCTCAGCTGCGTATGTTAGTACGGGTAGGACGCATTGCTCAAAGACTTATTTGTCACTTAATTTATATTCATTCATCATAAAATATTTTCACGTTTCAAATTTCTTAATTCCCTAACATCAATATAATTTCAACATCCAGTAACTCGATATAGAAATTTGTCTCCCAGTTTAGTTTATTACGGTGTTAATTTCAAATAAGTTTAGTACAGTCAAATGTATAAGTAAACATTTCTTAACATACATTAGTAAATTTGTTATTTTAGATTAAGAAATTGCACCAAAAATCACTACTGAAGTATATTCTAGTCAGTTTATATACAACGTATAATTTATACATGGCTGTTGTAAATGGCACGTTTTTATGTATATATTGGCATATACACAAGCAATTTTTATACAATCGTGGAATAAAATAGGTCAATCAGTCTCTGCTTAGATTGACATTGCAAATTCTCATATTATGACTGGAAGTCGCTTGTATATAGCCATTGAGATTTCAATATTTTTCACAATAAAGGCACAATGTTAAAATAAATATATTTAATGGCACGCATGGCAACATTCATTTAAGTTTCATTGAAAACATTTTAATGTATAAATCAATTTATTAAAATTTGTATTTTTTCAGTACAACAGCTTGAGACTCTTGGGACCAATGTCAGTTTTAATTATTCTCAAACTAACCACCAATAGTGTAATATAAGTACTTGTCTATATCGTGTTTCGTTGGTTAAGCATTAAGTTGAAGATTTCTAGAAAATTGGTATAATCATTATGAATTTTATTTTATATTTATTTTACAAGTAATTTGGTGATTCACGATTAAAATGTATTTAATGAAACATATCAAGCCGTATAAAGGCTTGAATTACATTATAAATATTAATTTATTTATAAAGGCATTCAGAATAAGTTCCCCTTATTGGGGGTTAGCACTTTGTGATTCGTTTGGCAACCATGCATTTTGAAACGTAACTTCTTTTAATTATGAAAATACAATATATTTTTTTATATTTACTGCATTTTTTTGTAAAAGGGACATATTATAACTAAAGAGTTACTTTTATTTCAATCGGATGGATTGATACTTCACAAAATTACATTCCAAAACGCATAGGCAGGTCTATTTGAAAAAAATCTTGGAGCTCAATTTAAAGTACATACATGTAGCATTTTCGTTCAAAATAATTTTCATTTCATTTCGTATAAAATATTTGTTTTTGTTTATGCTCCAGACCTGTCGAACTTGTTATAAAATTCATGAATAATTCAACTTTTTATAAAATTATTAAATATAAACACTCTTCGTACTAAAACCCACGTAAGCACTGCGTTTTTCATATTTTATATATAAATAAAAAACTATATAGCACCGCAGATCAATATATTCTCTAATGGTGTACATATTCTTGTGACTTATTTGTCAAGTAATGTAAATAAATGCGATGAGTTTTTTTATATGCTGCCAATTTCAACAGATTATAACTGAACATAAAATTAATATTACGAGTAAAATCTTATATCTATTATGTACTATATGTCGAGACAATATCGAGCCACTCAAGTCACAAGATCACATACACAAACTAATACACTAGTGCGTGCATTCCACATTACACTCTAAGCTTAACACCATAAGACACATTGTACAAACGCAGAAACGTCACACTGACAGCTGTCACACTGGCAGCACCGATTTGACAGCTGTCAATCTGACAGAAGCGACACACGGCCAGTACCTTCTAGAAGTTGCCGAACTTTTTGGTGACGGTCGAACTAGTCTCGGATTTGTGGGAGCTGGTCATGACCGACTTCCGCTCAATGGTTTCCGAGGTGATGGTTTGCTTGGAGAACTTTTTGTCCATAGTGTCTAATTCTTTGGCTAGATCCGCCGGCTTTTTGACTTTAGTCACGTTCGTGGTGGACTGGTAGTCGGACGACTGGAATTCGGAAGGCCTCATGAACGAGCGGCTCGTGTCCGAGCTCATTTTGGACTCTAAAGTGTTGAACCGAGAGTCCAGAGTGCTGAACCTGGATTCGTTGTCGAACGACTTGGACAGTTCGTCGATACCCTCCAATTTGATCGGTTCGTATTTCGTATTAGTACTCGTGATGTTGACAGGGGAGGAGCTGTATATTTTTGTTGTTGTAATCTTTTGCGTGCCATTCGGTATTTCCTTGACTTCCGTGGTGGTTTCCTCCATGAAATTGGGGCCGGAGAAGCTGTTCACTTCCTTGCCGTAAGGGGAGGATATCCTGTCGTAGTCTGGGGTCGCCGCTTTGACCAGCTCAGACGAAGTTTTGGGGAAGTCTTTGGAAGGCGTGGAGGTCGCGAACGGGGACTTTGTCTCCTGTCGCGACTCCGTCTTGAGGAACTCAGTTTTGGGGTAGCTCTGGTAGGACTCGCTTTTGACCGTGAACTCTGAGTGCTTTGTGCCGCCGGGTATGGCCTCGGTCGAGACTTGGTGTTCGGAGAAAGTTTGCCCGACACCGTCGTACGTGGACTTGGGTTTCTTAAGCGAGGAGTATATGGGCTCTGGTTTGTCATCGAATTTGAGTTCTCTGGCGTTAAACATTGGGCTAATGGGGGAGCCCTTAGGCGCGTCGTAGCCGTACTTCTCCTTGGATTGGTACTGGCTAGACTCAAACCTGCGCTCCTCGGTCCTGACATCGTGAGCGGGCCGCGGGGTGTCGTACAGACGGGTCTCGTAACTGCAAATGTTACTTTTTGATTAGTTCATTAATCTTTTTATGTCGTTTTGTTTGTCTTTTGGCATCTTTTTATTTGAATAATTTTACTTTTTATTATATTTCTTAAAATCAAAGAATATATTGGTATTGGTAAAAATACCAAAAAAGTCTAATAGAAACATTTTGATACAGAAGAGTAATATAATCTGATTTTCATTAAATACATAAAAATATGTCAAAAAAGACGCCAAAGAGTTGTAAATCCCCCTTATTTGAGTACTAGACCCCATCTCAAGAAGAACATGCTCATGCATTACAAATTACCCACAATTTAGTAGAAGAAGTAATAGAATTAGTTGGTTTTAAAAGAAATGAACATAGTGATGTTGTCGTGATGATGTTGATGACGACGTTGTGAATGCGGTGCTTCTGTCGAGTTTGAAATCTACTTAGAACAGTAGTGGTGATGAATGGAGTGATATAACATCCATGGCATATTCTCGAAATAACACGGGACACATGCAAGAATTAGGAGACAACCTGTATCAAAATTTCAAAGTCAAATGTTGTCTGAAATTTACGAATAAACTGCACAAATGAGAGACAAAACCTATTACTGGATAGATGGTCTTATCAGAATATGAAGTTTATTCAACCGAAACAGGGTTCAAATTCATTTTACAAACTTTATTACCTAGTTAACTCAGCCGAACAGAGTACGGAACGAGTCTATGCCTCTACATAAACCTCTTCGCTGATTCCTAAACATGCTAGCCAATACATGAAGTGTGCTGTGCGCTAAATGGTGCTTTACGAACGGTGTTAGTAACAATGATTCTACACTCGAAGCGTTGCTTGCAGGAACTTAGACAAGTGAGTATATAATCCTAGTTGATATCGCTAGCAATTTTGAGTTCAGATTAGCCTAGTAGTGAGATGTATATATGGGTTCCTAGACTAGGAAGTCTACATTTGTGATACAAGCCAACTTCAATCGCGTCTCAGGGGCATTCTGCCGAATAACGGAATGACTTTGAGCACAAACCAATACTGGATGGTTTGTACTTGATGGTTTGTTTGGGATCGGATAATCCAAAGTAAGCTTTTGTACACCGTTGTGCAGAAGCATAAAATGAGAACGACATATTTAACTAGTGATGATATTCCCTAATGATAGGTACAAAACGTAGCACACTTGTCTAAGCTCCTGATCTTCCGCAATGTGCTAAAACTGCGGTGAGTCAAATTCTATATGATACTAATCATGATTTTTTTAACACAATGAAGAATGAATTATGGCTATAGTAAAGGTACCTATGTTTTTCTAGCGTGTTAAAAACAACTATAATAACGACAACAAAGGGGAAAGAATACTGCTGATATTTGATTACAGTTCTGCTGTGACATAGAAAATATATATTTACAAGTACGAGGTTTATGGGCGGGTGTAGAGGTGAGCGTTGTATCGGAACTAGGGTGATTAAGGTAACGATCCAGACACTCGGGAGCCAAGGGCCCTCGCTGATGGGATCCCTTATTTACTTAATGACCCGTTAATCGCGAATTCAGATGTTACTAGATCACGATACTGTGGGGTTTTTGCACCGTTTACACGGGTATAGAGTGGCTGGACGGTTTCTTTTAAATTCTAATCTGTAGTATTCATGAAAAAAAGAGAAATAAATCTACCAATATTAAACCATTAACTCAGTTTTCGCGGAGAGAAATTATAAGATCTATTGTTTGTGAGGACATGTCTTTAGCAAGTCTTTGACAGTCTACTGACGAACCAGCTGATAATCCAGTGAGTTGTGAAGGTCATCTGAAGCCGACGGCAAAGAGTCTAAAAACAACCAGGAGATACAAAGTTCAAGGGAACTTGGGAAAGATACTACCAATTTCATACCACATACAATATAATCCAAGCTTACTCAAAGCTAACATTCAAATTTCTTAAAATTCTAACCCTTTAACCGCCGCAGTTGTATATTCAACATACAGAATAGATTTCCTATTGTGTCCGGAATCCTTATTAACAGGAAGTTTATGACATAAAAGTAGACTTCAAACTCGTTAGCGAATGTAAATGGCCTACCCCGATGCTAAAGAGCCCCTCACCCTAAGGCGTAGCGCTGTCTTCGTACTTTAGTAGCGATATCCGTCTCGGGGGCGGCGGAGGGGGTCGCCTGTCCTTCGGGGTCGGGGGGTGGCGGGGTGGGGTGGTCCACCAGAACCGCCGTCCTCACCTCCGGCAAGTTCAACGACCGCACCACTACACTCTCCTCGTTATGCTGCTCCTAGCCCGCATGCACGTTATGGTTAAGTTAGACGCTACTGTAACTGAGAGTTGGTAAATGGTTACGGTGGTTTTAGAAAACTTTTTTTATTTGAGATTAAAATTATCTATATTGTTCTTTCTTTGTTATTTTTAAAATAATACAATTAAGTGAAAAGGTAGGTTTGAGTTTGTAATAGAAGTTTGTTTTATTAGTTTAAATGCTAGTTTTTTTTTATGTTGATTTAAATTTAATTGGCAATTCGCATTAAATTCAATTAACCTAGATATTAACAAATAATAATAATAATTAATCAATACTATCAACTAAAAACCTAAATGCTAGTTTAGTTGAGTTCGATTCAAAATCTATGGTTTATATTGTTTTATATAGGTTACTTTTGATATACAATTCCATAAGAAATGTCAAAGTTATAAAGACGATTAATTTATTTAAACAAAATATAAAACGAAGATTTTGAATCTGACTTAATTTCTTTTTTAAAATTGATATTTGTTAAATTGACTTTATTGATTAGTTAATTAAGAAATTAGTAATGCCATTTATCAACTCTCAATAGTTTAGTGTAGACTCAACTCAGGGTTTCTATCAGGTTACAGTCTACGGAAGCTGTTGATTAAAATACACAAAAAAACATTAGTTTAGCATCAAACATATGTACAGAACGATAATTCGAGCTTTGAAATGCGCGGATGGGTGAAGCCACGCTTTGCAAAAACGTTGGAGCGTCAAGCTCCGAAAGCCACTGTTTATCTGGACGACTTACTTATTATTTATCATCGTTCTGTCATTACTGGACGTATTTTGTCTGCAATCGAAATACAAGATTTATAAACTAGAAATATTAATACTAAAGTGAGAACATTAATGTCTAGACTGAAGCGAGCCCGGTCTGCGGGTAGCAAGCAGTTTACGGGACTTCAATATTTCATTTGTTGTTCTTAGAATACTAAGAATATTCGATGAATGTATATGGATTTTTTGCTATAATAAAAAATATTGAAGACTCGCATTACATAGTGTGAATCCCAGGCGTAAATACAAACAGACAGAAGGACAAAGACATCGTGGTACTAAGGCTAATTGCCATGCTTTTTCTTAAAAACAATATTTTCATATAAAATGTTTATTTATATCTCATATTATTTTTGTTTTTGCAAAAATTGCAATCCAATTTATGGATTTCACCAAGTAAACAACTTAATTTCAATAACATTTTATATGAAATCTTTATAGAATATGCATATCTTAACGAACCTTTCAATGTTATTTTTTTTTAATTTTTCCCTTACATTTAAGTCTTAAATAGTAAAACATATAAAATTACTGCGTAGGCACATGTCATAAGTGTTGTTCAAAGGCACAATGTATCGATGCGGGTAGGTCATCTGCGATCCAGCGGCGTGCGGGAAAGAGACAGAAACATTAGGGTATTGTTAACAAAAGCTGAAATAGGTATATGTGGTTAGAGATTATGGACTTAGCTATTTACATTATTGCAGGTACAGTTTACGACTTAAATATTATTAGAAAACAACGAGATTGTAAGCCTTTAAGTTAAAAGTGTTTAATTGGAATTTTGAATGTTAACTTAAACAAAGAGAACAATTAAAAAGTGTGAAAGAAACTTCTAGCAATGTGAGTAACAAAATTGCAAGTTTAGGAGAAGTAAGTTACCTCAATCATAGACAATTTAACCGGAATTAACAACCATAGACACATTATAAAAACTCACCGAGTAGTGAAACCTTCATAGTTCTGTTTCGACTCCTCCTGCGGTCGGAAACTGGAGAAAGTGGGACTCTGCACCGTGTACTGCTTCTCCTCTCTCTGACTGTATATATTCTGGTAGCCGTTGGAACTCTGTCCACTCTGATTCTGACCGGTATAATTGGAACCCTGGCTATAATTCGTCTGGGAATTCTGTCCAGTATTATTAGAACTCTGGTTATAATTTGTTTGGACATTTTGACCAGTATATTTAGAACTAGTCTGCGTGTTTTGACCAGTATAATTAGAGCTCTGGCTGTAGTTATTCTGACCGGAGTAGGGACCAGGCGACGTTGGTTGGTTGGAGCCGTGCACTGACTGGTTCAAGGCAGAGATGTGGTGGGACAGATTTGTGGTGTTTCCAGTCAAGTTAGTGGTGTTGTGGTGACTGTAAGTACTGTTCGGGCTGTACGTGGTGTTGGCGAAACTGCTCGTTGGGGATTTGAACCTGTAATATACAGTTACGGTGTTTTAAGAACAATTTCATATAGATAAAACACTTTATTGCTTGTATTACACAAGCAAATACATATATACAACAAGTAATACACAGTATTATAGAAAAAGGGTTATTTTATCGCTTCAAGCTATTTTTCAGCCAACCTTAGGTTAAGGACTAATGTAAGAAAAGAAAGACTATGTTATTTTTATTTACATATTAAATACAATGAACGGATCTGATACAAATAAATTTGTTTAATGAGCTAATGGTGATGATAAATCAAAACCGTACCTGAGCGTCCCATCATAGTCGCCATCGGTGTCGGTGTCCGTGTCGGTCCGTAGCTTGTACTTGGCCTGACGGATGGCCGTCAGGCGGCCGCGGGCCTCTTCTAGCTCCTTCTCTATGCGAAGCACTTCGGATCTGGAGATAAGTTTGCGGTTCATGACTCAAGAAGATTTGATCTTTTTTTGGACATTGGATTGGATGTTTTTCCTCGTAAGTAATAAAAAGTGACATATTTTTATATGATTACGGGTAACAACTGTAAGACCCTTTAAAAAAGATGACATTTTCGAACCCCAGCTCCTGCTGACGTGGCTACATTTCCCTGTTTACCAAAGCTCACTATTTACCAGTGGCGTACACTTCATAAATAAAAAGCAGTGCTCCCGACAACCTGGAAAATCCCCAACATATTAAATGACGCGTCTTATGCGTCCATTTTCTTCTACAGATTTGAAACCATAGGCGATTTGTTGTCATCAACAGCACTCAATTTGACAGAAATGTTATTTGCGATTAGTGTCACTCACTTTGCATACCCTACTCATAATCCCTGTGCACGTCACTATTATCTACATTCCCTTGTCTGGCTATATTTCCCTGGCTACAGTCCCGTGTCCGCTAAATTCCCCTGGTTAAAGTCCCCAGTCCACTATATTCCCCTGGCGACAGTCCCGTGTCCACTAAATTCCCTGGCTACAGTCCCCAGTCCGATATATTCCCCTGTACACTAAATTCCCCTGGCTACAGTCTCCAGTCCGCTAAACTCTTCTGGCATAAATCCCCTGTTCCGCTACATAACTGTAGCTGCAGTCTCCTGTCCGCCACGTTCCCGTGGCTCGAGTCCCGTGTCCCTGGCGGTTACCTGGCGTCGATCTCCTGCGCGATGCCGCCCACGACCCTGCGGTTGAGGACCAGCGAGCGCTCGGTGTCGTGCGCCATGGCCTCCCTGGCGGCGGCCACCAGCCGGTCCGTGCTCCTCAGCACCGCGGCGCCGGCCGCCTGCAGGCGACGCGTGCTCTCCGACGACGGCTCCGCTTTCACCTGGTTAGGGTAGCATCATCAGCTCATACGTCCCCACCGAGGGGCGCGAGCCTACCCGTATACGGTGATTGGGAATTAGTCGTCCACGCGGGCCCAGTGCGGGTTGGACACGCACACGCACAATCTTTGTGATGGTGAAGGTTTCCTCATGATGTTTTCCTTCACCGTAAGAGCGTCGGATACACGTTTACAAATTTCGAAAATTCGAAAAGACATTGGTACGTGGCGGGATTTGAACCTCAGCCCTCCCGCTAAAAGGGCAACAGTCCACCCCATTGAGCCCCCGACGCTCTTATTACCTCCTCGTTATTAGCCTATTAACCGCCAATTACAGGGAGGCTTGGAGGAGCGGGATATCTGCCGCAAAATGAGGGAGACCTATGTCCAGCAGTGGACTGCGATAGGTTTAAGAGAAAACGCTTTAAGACAAAATAGATGTGCTTTTCTGGATTCTAGGCGTTCAATAGAATATTTCTTTATGAAAGAAGAAAAATTCGTTTTATTTGTTCAAACTGAAACTTAAGATGCATGCAAATAAAATTATTTATTGCACATAAGAAAAAACACATACATACAATGTTCGCACTCATTGACTATAACACCTCGCTGCAGGGAACACACCTTTTGACCGACATAGTGAAGCGCTTTTGTCGAGTGACAATTTTTTTTAGTAGCCATATTTTCACAAATATTAATTTTATTTTAGAAACATGTATATGAATTTCAGTGTATGTTTAATCTTTGCCTTAGTAATTTGGTTTTTCATTATTTTTTTATTGCTTTTTAACGTTCACAAATAAATTATATGACTCTTAATGACTTCGTCTTTTATTCCGTTCGTTCTGCTACATGGAAAGTAAGAAAGAAAATACATTTATTTGACCACAAAATTAATATAACAAGACTATAACAGTACAAAACAATTTAACGATGGAAGAAACAAAAATAAAGAAAACAAAAAAAAACAATGTGAAAAGAAAGAAAAAAGCATATCATTATGTACTTAATAAAAAGAAAATACAATATATTTGTGGTCAAAAGGGCCCTGTCTCAGCTTTTGTTGCCGTGTGTTGAGTAGGCATTACAATTATGGCTCAGTGAGTTTGTAATTTAAACACTATGTCAATGGATGTAATGTGAGTGTATATGTATTGTATGTGAGTGTATATGTTGGGCGTACCTTGCATGCGACGAGCAGCCTGGCGGTGCTGGCGGCCAGGGTCCTGGCGGCCGACAGCAGGCGGGCCTCGCCCCCGCCGGCGGCGGCCTCGGCCAAGGCCGCAGCCGCCGCGGCCGCCTCCCGGGCCGCCGACACCAGGCCCTCGGACCACTGCCCGTCCGCCGACGACGCCGCCGGCCGCCGGGACACTTTACCCTGGGGCCGAGGAACCCCACATCACCACACACTCAACCATACCAGCGGTGCACTCCCATACGTATGGGCTTAACAATTAACTAACTAGATAAATCGATTAAGATAAATTTAGGCCTAATCAACCCTATACGGGTAGGCTCGTGCCCCTCGGTAGGGACGCTTAATGAGCTGATGATGATGATGATAGATTAACACTTTATTGCTCACAATTACATGAATGGTACACAAACACTGAAAATTCTAACATATAGTGGGCAAAGGTGGCCTTATTGCTACAAGTGATCTCTTCCAGGCAACCTTTATTAAACCTACATTTAGATAGATTTGACGACCCATCTGGTGTTGTAGTTGAGACGTCGACAGCAACACCAAGGGTTCCGGGTTCGGTCCCCGGGCAGTACTAACTTACTGCCCGGGACCGAACCCGGAACGTATACGTAACGTTTGTGTGCATGAATGTCTGTTTGTATGTTTTTTTTTATTTATATATATATATATAAGTATGTGTATCCGTTGTTTAGTACCCGTAACACAGGCTTCACGCTTCACTAGGGCCTAGATGGCGCTGTGTGAATGTCAGTGGATATTATTACATATTAATTTAAAAGAATGACTACTAAGTTTCTTTTTGGATTATTCTCAGTGGAAAACTACCGTCCGAACCAGTGATAGATAGATAGATAGATAGATATGATTCTTTATTGCACACCAAAAAAAGAAAAAGATACATATTTAACAACAAATAAAGGAAAATAATGCAATTCAGGCGGCCTTATCGCTTGGAGCGATCTCTTCCAGACAACCTCACAAACATAGAAAATTAACAACATGAAAGGGCAAGACAGTGCAAAGTAAGAAAAGCTTAATTCAACTTATAAATACATAAATATATTTCAACATTAACATATATACATATATAAAATATAAATTAACATAAAAAATATATATTTAAATATAAAATACATATATAAATATCATATATATATATTACTCTACACATAAATAAAATATCTAATACATTTATATTATTGATATGAAAACAAAAAGATAAGCTTATATTAATAAATTAAGGTATAAGGAATATAACATACATAATAATATGATACATTCATAAATAAAAAATATTAAAAAAAATAAAAATAAAATTAAATAATAATAATAATAATGTTAAATCGAAAGGTAAAATTCTTTTACGCGACTTTTGAAAACAGATAGAGAAGGAGACTGACGAATGGACATTGGCAGAGAGTTCCACAGTCGAATGGATTGAACAGCAAAAGACTGGGTAAATGAATGGGAAGAATGAGAAGGAAAAGCAAGATTAAGTTTTAAAGATGAACGCAGACCACTATAATGAGAAGACTGTAAGAAATTAAATTTCTCTTTGAGGTAAGCTGGTGCCACTCCATTGAAAAGGATAGTGTATAAAAGCGAAAGAACGATATACGATGATAGTTTCATTTGACATTCACAAGTGTTGTGTAAGGACCTTAACTGAATAAACACTTTTCATTTTCATTATATATAGTGTGTACCTGTTCTATGAGCTCCTGCTGGGCGGCGGAGGCGGCGCGGACGAGGGCGGAGGTGGCGGCGATGATGGACTTGGCCGCCTGCACGATCATCTCGTCCAAGTTCAGGCTCTCGTCGGTCTCCTGGACCAAACACATTGCCATTGTTACACTCATTCCTCTTACATATTGCAGCTCGTAATATAAGACACTCATCATCATCATCATCAGCTCATTAAACGTCCCCACCGAGGGGCACGAGCCTACCCGTAAAGGGTGTATAGGCCTTAGTCGTCCACGCGGGCCCAGTGCGAGTTGGACGACTGCACACACAACCTTCCACACGATGTTTTCCTTCACCGTAAGAGCGTCTGATAACGTACATATTTTTTCGAAAAATCGAAAACACGTTGGTACGTGGCGAGATTTGAACCTCAGCCCTCCCGGTAGCAAGGCAACAAACAGTCCACACCATTGAGATAAATATATGTACGTTATCCGACGCTCTTACGGAAAACATCGTGAGGAAACCTTCATGCACGCCTGCGAAGAGATTCGAAGGTTGTGTGTGAAGTCGTCCAATCCGCACTGGGCCCGCGTGGACGACTAAGGCCTAATCACCGTATACGGGTAGGCTCGTGCCCCTCGGTGGGGACGTTTAATGAGCTGATGGTGATGAAGTTTCTAAACTCTCCTATAAATATCAAGTTCAATTGGATAAGTTGTTATCCAATTGAACGCCGGGAATCCAGACACATAAGAGAATCTATTGTGTCTGGCGCTTTAACGCGTCATTGGCGGTCAAATGGTTAAAATATTATAAAGATGTTAAACTATTTCGAGTTGTGTAACTCACAATATTACATAATTATTATGAAATTGAATTTATTAAAGCACAAATTTCTATTAAGTACATATAAATTTAGTTACTAACAAACATTAAATTAATAACTGTATCACTCAGTAGCCCACACTTTACTTATATTATACCTTGCAAAATTAGGAAGAAATACAATAAATACATTTATTCAAGTACAATTTACTTATAAGTACACAATAATTTAGTAACTTACACTTATACGTTTCCTACAAGTCACTCTAAAATCTTAAATGATTATATTGTAAATCTTCAATAATTTTGACTGTTTTATAAAAAATTAACACTCATACTCTTTATTTAATTTTTAAAAATAAAAAGAAACTTTTAATTTCATATAATTTTACAGCATAAAGAGCCATTGCAATGTTATGAATTGAAAAAAAGTATATATATATAGTTGAAGTTAAACTTCTTTTTTTGTATTTACTTTTGAATAATTACATAACACGTTGGACGCCATGTTCGTCAACTGTTGGGAGACATACAATAGAAATTCTATTGTGTCTGGTTTCATGACAGTTAAAGGGTTAAGAGTTAGAAACATATCAACTATTGATAAATACTTATATTTTTTTCATAAACATTAAATGAAAATCGGCCGTTGCTTTCACAATTTATAATCCACGATTTAAGTGTACAAAATATAAAAAATAAATATACAATGAATAATATATTTCACATTATTTTAAGGTTCAGTCAAATATACACAACAATCAAAATACATAATTCTGCATCTTCAAGTTTATCTGCGCGGCGAACGTCGTCCGTAGCAATGCGCACGGTCGCTGTGTAATATGTTTGATTCCTGGGTGATACGGTGAAACAACCAAGAATATCAAACATATCTCAGCGACGCGTGGCTGACATATTCTCCTCCCATCTTCGTATAATGTCTTCCTGAGATTCTTTGTTCTATAAATTATTTTGTGTGTGTAAAATTATAATAACGTTTATGTCAAACAATCGATATTTAGGTAGTTTAACACATGATGAAAAAATATTAACTCATGATGTCAGCGAATTATTATTTAAAATTAAAAAGGTTTAATTTAAATGAATTCTGACAAATTAAATGAATTACACTGATTTTATGACGTCAATTATGTATAATGATATACGATTTATGTTTTGTGTGTGTTTTGTGAATTGTACTACAAGTTAAATGTTCCGTTTATTAAAACTACATAGGCGTGACGTCATAATTATGTAGCCATTTGTATGAAGCGTGTTTGGGAAAGTCCATTAATGCGCTGTTAGATTTGGAAAACCTCTGTGAGTTTTCATGTTAACGGAGTAATTTTTTACCAATGTTTCTTGTAAAAATGCCAACGCATCCATTAATATCGTAGAAAAAATAATTGTCATCATCCCTAGTGTGTATGTGTAGCCATGAGCGTAGCCAGTCTTGGGCTCATGGTGGGGCAACAGTGAATCTATCCTCCCCCAGTATATTTTTGTTTAAATATGTTGGAGCCAGTGTTCAAGCGGCCCAGCTTGCCCCAGTGTGGCTACGGCCACGTGTAGCACATGTGTTCGTGTATGTCGTGTGTGGTACCGGCGCGACGGGTTCCCGCGGCCGCAGCGAGTCCAGCCGTCTCGCGGCCGCGTCGATGGCCGACGCCGCGTTCAGTAGCTCGTTCTCCGCGATCACCGTGGGATCCGATGGGTCCACCCACTCCGAGCCTGACACCAATTATATGTACATATAAATATACACATGCATATATTCACTTTTAAAATATTACAATTAATTAGTTTACATATAAATGATGTAAAAAGTATAGATTCGTGATATGCTCATAAAACAACTGAAAAAAGTGTTCCGAATGCAGCGACAGCACGCATACACATATTTCGAATGAGCGTACATTTACCTAAACATAGTCTACAACTGTATTCTCTTTGGCGTTTATTTTGAGGCACGGGTGACGTATCTACTATTATATATACAAAATATCATTGGTAAATATACGGGGCAAAGTAACGAGGCCGACGCGAGTCCAATCCAAACTTAACTGTATTATAAACGAATAAATAATGAAAGATCGGTTTGCGTTTACTATTGCATTGTCTTATGATGTGAAAGGAACGTAAGCATTTTATTAGAACGACATTCATATCACACGACGCCTTTGGATCTCTGCGCAGGTTTCCTCACGATGTTTTCCTTCACCGTAAGAGCGACAGATAAACGTTCATATAATTT
Source organism: Leucinodes orbonalis (assembly GCA_019425675.1). Classification (NCBI taxonomy): domain Eukaryota; kingdom Metazoa; phylum Arthropoda; class Insecta; order Lepidoptera; family Crambidae; genus Leucinodes; species Leucinodes orbonalis. The sequence continues at coordinate 20,573 of PQWD01007387.1, forward strand.
TCAAATTCAAAAACACATTGGTACGTGTCGGAATTTGATTTTGCACCCCCCAGAGGTGTTAAGTCTACGACTGTTCTGTGCCAGACATACCTTTGAGTAGTTCAGCGGCGGCCAGCATGTCCCCCACGGCGGTGGCGACCCCCCGGGACAGGTGGGCAGGGAGGGGGTCGCGCCCGCCAGGACCCCCCCCAGCAGGGCCGCGTACGACCGCGCACACGCCGTGCCCGCTTCCAGGGTGCGGGTTCGAGCCTCGGACGTCTCCGCCGAGTGGGCCGCCGCCTGTGGGTACCGTACAATTAAATACTAATATGGATGTTTCAATGTGATACTTAGACAAAAAATACACTTACTAGATGCAATATCACGAAGAAATATCAACCAATGGTCAAGATTTTAATTAATGATCTCTCACAAATGTCCGAGCCGCTTGAAAGAGGTTATTGTGTTGCGGTTAAGACGTCGACTGCATCACCAAGGGTTCCGGGTTCGATCATTTGTGTGCATGAACATGTCTGTTTGTATAGGTCTAGATGTTTCATTGCATAATATGTATTTAAATAACAGTATAAATATAGGTTCATCCATTGTTTTAGTACTCATATTACAGGGTAATAATAAAAAAGATTTTGTAATTATTAGCCTGTTATAGTATTGAATACTTAATAGTAAATAATAAATATCCACTGATACTCACACAGCGCCATCTAGCCCCAAGTTAATCGTGAAGCCTGTATTATGGGTACTAAACAACGGATAAACATACATATATATATATATATTTTTGTAAACACATACATATTATACATAGAAAACACCCAGACCATTACAAACAGACATGTTCATGCACACAAATGTTTGTATTGCTTGAGGATTGAACCCGAAACCCTTGGTGTAGCAGCCGACGTCTCGACCATTACACCACATGGGCAATGATATTCTGTATATATAAAGGTAGATACGCTATCCGTGCCTCAAAAACGAACCGCCGAAGAGAGTACAGTGTGTACTCTTTTGTTTAGGTAAATGTACGCTCATTCGAAATATGTGTACGTGTGCTGTTACTGTCACATTCGGAACACTTTTTCCGATTGTTTTGTGAGCATATCACGAATCTATACTTTTTACATCATTGCACATGGGTCATTGCAGGTGCGTCGGTAGTTCATGGTATGGACTGTCGCCTTCCTACCGGGAGGGCTGAGGTTCATATCCCGACACGTACCAATGTGTTTCGAATTTCCGAAAATATATGTACGTTATCCGACTCTCTTACGGTGAAGGAAAACATCGTGAGGAAACCTTCATGCACGCCTGCGAAGAGATTCAAGGTTGTGTGTGAATTCGTCCAATCCGCACTGGTCCCGCGTGGACGACTAAGGCCTAATCACCGTATACGGTACGGCTCGTGCCCCTCGGTGGGAACGGTTAATGAGCTGATGATGATGAATGGAATATGCATGGTTACCTTGCAGGCGACGAGCAGGTCGGCGACAGTCTTCCGTCCGAGGTTGGCGGCGGCCACCAGCAGGTCCTGGTGCGCGGCGGTCCCCGCGGCCACGGCCTGCGCCACGGCGCCCGTCATCAGCCGCGTCAGCCGGACCACCTCCTCCGCCGTGCTGCTGCCCACGGCTGCCGCCGAGCTGTTCAGCACCTGCCACCACGGGACACCATCGTCAGCATCACGGGGGTAACCACAATCTCTTGAAACAGTATTGTCATAATGATCCGTCAGCATTTTTGTACCAGACAAGACGAAGTAATATTATTGTAACACTGTTTTAAGGGATGGCAGTACCCCCTGGTCATTAAACGTCCCCACAATACAACGGAGATATAATCGGAGCTAAAACCTAGGCCTTTTGTAACATAAAGTTTCGAAATGAACAGTATGGCCAGGACGCTCACCCGACCATGACAGAGGGTATTGATTGAGACCAACAACTGATAAGCAGTTATTATCATTATTAATTACTCCATCCATGCCGCACTGCGCCCGTCACCCAAGACAACAGATGTCAGGTCTCTCATACCCGGTAATTTCACTAGTTTATATAAATCATTTATTTATCAAGGTATTGGGAATATAATATCAACTTACAATTAAATATGGATGCTATTCAAAACATTTTATTTATATTACATTTATATATATATATATATATATATATATATATATATATATATATGTCGCCGCAACCAATTTATTATCGATAGATAATTCATCAAATATTATTTAACAATACATTTAACTGGTAACGTTGCAACTTAATCCTTACCGATTTTAAGGAACAGTGTTTTGACATCAAACATTAGCATATTTCCTGTGGCGGCGATTGTTCTAATTACATTTTTATTAATTCATAATTTACAATGTAACTCTATAAAATCATTAAATATTATTTAAAGCTTAATTTAAACAGTGAATAATTATTCCAGCATTACTGAATTAAAGTAATGCTGTATTTGATCAATAAGTAACCAACACGAGATTAGCGAAACTATATCCGTGTATTTAGATCAACTAACTAATGTTTTTATTAATCTTCAATAGAAATCTGTTTTGTTAATAACAAATCTTTATACCGATAAATATTATTAAAATATGTAGTGAATATTAACTATAATTAATAACTTGTTGAGTTAAGAATTCATATTAGGATGTTTGTAATCCACTGTTTTGATTGTTAAGTTCCGGCAACCTTGAATACAGAAAGTTATTTTGTTAGAGACACTTATTGTTGTATTTTTGGATTCATAATTATGGAATAAGCTTAATTAATTAAGTTATTAATTAGCATATATTTGTAGCGTCTAGTTGCAAATTATCTTAATGTCATCATTAATTGGATGCGCGTGCAGCCCATAGTTGATACGACGAAATGTAAGTTTGACATGGCGGTAAGATGGCGGCGTGTGAAGCTTTCGGCGCTTGTGGAGCCAATGATTGAATGGCACATTCTGGTTTGAGATTTGGGTCGTGCTAGTAATGTGAGTAAGATACTAATTGTTGTATTGTAATATTTGCAATAAAAGTGTTAAGTTTAATTCTTATTTCTTTTACTTCTCAAACCTAACTTGATTTTAGTAAACTAAACAGTTTGATTTGATTCCCAATATTAACATGAATCGTTGGGATTAACTATGACGCCAACGATACTGTACATACATTTTCTTATAAAGCCTATCGTGCTCCGACATATATATATATATATATATATATATATAGATATTTATCATTTATAGGCAGACATTTGAACGCCATCTCACCTGATGGTAAGTGATGATGCGGCCTAGGATGGATCATGCCTGCCTAGAAACATTTATCTATTGTTTTTTTTTTGCAGAGTGCAATAACAATATGCGATTGACTTTCACAGCTTCGCCAGGTAAATGGCAAGCGCAGATAGCTAAAGTAAACAAATTCTTCTTGGCAAGTCCAGTGTAGGACGCCCGGAACGATGGACCACCCACCTTTCTGGTGGGCGTGGCATAAGAAAAAAACTTACGGCAGACCGCTACGCTATGAAAAAGGAAATATTGCGAATAGGCCGGGGAAATTTTTGGTTAACGGTAACCTCACTCATACGTAACAGCGCAATGCGTTGTTCCATTTAAGGCTGAGAGCCATCTGCGCTCGCCAATTGCCCGGTAAAGCTGTAAATCTGCGGCCAACACCAGTAGTCAGTTTGAAAAATTAAAGCGTTATTACACACCACAGACATCCGAATAACAATTAGACTGGACAAGCCGCCAAGTTTATAGGCAGTCCCAGTGTCGCAATTACTTTTCAATTCTTACCTGTGAAAAGATATTATATTCTGGTAAATTTTGATTCACTGCGATGATGGCATGTTACAATTGCACAGAATGGCATTTTGGAAAAAAAACGGTAATTTCTTCTAAAATTCGTGCGTCTTCATTCGTCTCACGGAGCGTAAACTATAGCCAGTGTATGCTCGTTGAGCATACATTTGTCGCACTTTTTAACGCGGCTTGCCCCATCTCCTGTATTGGGAAATCTGTGTTACACACCAATTTCTCTGAGGCCGTTGTTATTCTGATCGAAGTATATCTGAAAATAAAGCTTTATTATAAACGTTAAAGGAATCTCACCTCGATTTCTTGGGAAATCGCTTCAATGGTAGACTCCAGCGCCCTGGTGCCTCGCGTGTGCTCGTCCTCCACCGCTTTGACGGTCTTCAGCAATGACGTCACGTTCGTCACCATCACCTGGCGAGTGACGTCACTTTAGTACCATTCGGACAAGAGGACGTATAGATATATAGTTAGTGAAGGCAAACGGATCTTTGGTATTACTATATATACTTACAAATAGGTAATAAAGAATCAAATTACATTTGCTATTGATAATTAAGTGTGTTGGGTCTTCATTACAAAACAATATTAATTATATGTATAATATGATGTTATTTTTAAACACAAGTATGATATAAGTGTGTTTATTAATAAAAAAATAAAATGTATTTTTTTATTATAATTAATGAAAGTATTATTTATTACTTTTATAAAAAGTATACACCGACATTTGAATTTAGCCCCATTTTCTATTAAATAGAAAACATCCAGAATAATAAAAATATACATATTGGTACCCATTGGTACAAAGAAATCGGATCACTTGGCGTACTAGCTGACACCTCAACTATTACACCGCATGTGTCGTCTATTCTATTTTTCTACTATATTTACTTAGAATCAGCGTTCAACTGTGACGAATCGATACCAATAGGAATAACAATCAGTCTATGCTAAAGTCAAGGCAATAATGAGTAATACTCGTATGCTATAAGTATTTAAATTAATATGTGTTGATCAGTTTGCCTCCACTGCCACAATCCCGCGCGTGAATTAGCGAGTGCAGTGACCGAGCGATACCTCGATGATATATTTAGTATCTATATAATTTGTATTAGGTCATAAATATATACACAAGTATATATAATAATTGTGCCAAAAAGCGTAGGTATATGTTACTGAAATATCATAGGAACTACATACTAAATTATTGTAATTACATTATTTTAGTCAGCTCCTTTTAAAGTCTAGTATAATTATATTTTGAATAATCTAAAAGAAGCCAAAAATCTTTTGGTTTTATAACTTATAGTATCGTAGCTTAAAGCTAAGCTTAAATTTAAAAATGTAACAATTTAATTATGCTTTAATACTTTAGTCAATAAATATCAACTCAAAAGACATAGCACTTACGTTATTTAAAGTACAATTCATAACGCAAATTGCACACAAAGCTTTGGGTTGCCGATTAAAACACAGTACATTATATAAAACACAACCGGATGCGTACGACGAAAGCGTCATGCCACAGCGAAACCCAGAAGCTTTCAAATAAACATAATGTATAATCATATATAATACATACTTATAAATATACAGGGTGATAATTTTAAAATGATTTCAAAAATAGTGCAAATAACGTCCACTAAAAACACGTACGGCCCTCACAGGTATTGTAGCAAAACTTGTGCCCTAGCAGTATTTTTTATAAATTTTAACCCTTTGCCCGGCAGGAATCTAAACACAGTTATTGTGTGCCGCTTTAACCGTTTAATCCCTAACGGATATACCCAACAGATTGTTTCTGCTGGTGATATTCCATTTTGTTTGAAACTGGCGATAATATTGTTAAAGCTTTTACGTTCAAAACAAAAATAAACTCATAAATTTAATAAACCCACAATGATATTAGTCCATGGTAAACTCAAAGCTGAAAAGCCATCGTATACGTGATAACCCCGGAGATTACATCTTTGACTAGTCAATATTGGACTTTGGAAGCGATAATGAAAGCTTTGGTTGTTATGATGTCTCACCCACACCGACTTCGGCTCCTCCGAATGTTAGGGGGAAACAGCCGCTGTATGGAAACAACACAAACAACTACCAAATGTGTAAATCTGCAAATATGATAGTCCAACGCTTCGCCATATTCAAGGTTTGCTTTATCTCAGTCCTTACTTCATAATGATAATGTCTTGAATAATGACAGATAGTGAGAAGTTAGAAAGGTGCTTGTAAAAGAGAAGCTTAAATCTAAAGTCTGCTAAATGATTTTAGCGAATGAAATAGGTAACCTGGAAGGTTCCAGTTTCTAAAATTAGGATGCATATTGATCCTACATATACAGAAAAATTAGAAAAGATTATAAATATTACTCAATATAATAAAGAACCAACCATAAAGATCTCATGGTAGGTATTATTCCAATCATATTAGACATGCATTAAACCATATAATTTCCCTAAAAAGACATCAAAATGAAGAAGAGATTTTCAAGAAGTAAAATGAAGATGACAAATGATTCCATTGAATGCCAGAACTCGTCCAAATATCGTCCAAAACGCGACGTCACGATATTAAAACTGCTATGGAGCGTTATCCACACAAGCCAACTGCATGCCGATCCATCTCCAATGTCGACGATCCTCGCGCGTTCGGACTCCTCACCTCCCGGAAGCTGTGCGTCTTCACCTCATCGATCCTCTTGAGGAAATCCCCCAATCGGCTTCGACACGAGGTTTATACTCCATTGAATTCTCTGTATGTCCATTATTAGCACAGACTCGTAGAATTTCCACCAATTATCTATAGAGCCGAATTGGCTTTCACGGCTCTTCAACACATCCTCATATATCGACCACCAATTGTTCGCATAATACTCTATAGAATAAGCGGTAATCGAATATCTCCGACCTGTTTTTAGATTTCTCATGCTTCGACTGTGTTCGGTTACTTGTGAAGTTCGTTCGAAATCTGATTGTTTCTTGTCAATTTCTGAGTGATGGAGATTGAAACTAACGTTTTTGTGTAAAAGGCCGATCTGCGTTTCTTCTCGCACCAGCTGGCGACCGTCTTCTCTTGGCCGTAGTTCTTATTACCTGTTCATGTTATTTCCTTATAATTTTCCTAGAAACTCTACTAGACATACTCTTCTAAGTATAATTATGTCATTTGATTGTAAATCTTTATTATGTCTTCTATATTTACTATCTTTTTAGGCAGCTCTATATGGATATTAGATAAATCGTTTAACGGCCGAATAAGTGGATCAAAGCCTTTGTATATTAAATCTTTCTTTGCAAACTCTATTAGTTTGAGAACGATTTCTTCGTATTTTTTATCATACTCCAATCCTTTTACAGCTCGAAAATTATCAACCTTCATATGATAAACTCTGTAAAGAGTATTTCTCTTCTCATATCGGTCCACATCGTACGGCGATGAAAACGAGTACTAAAGCTCTTGTCCGCTGAATCTTTTCAATTCTCTCTTTGTTTCTTCCATTTTCTCTAAATTCCTCTTTGCCAATGCCTTCCACCATATTCGGAATCGTCTTTGAACATTTTCCAAAACTGTATATTCGCTTCCTTCGTTTTTTCATGTTCCTACCGGTAATTCGATCTGATTCACCCTTTTGCTTCCGTTCCGGACTGGGCAATGACTTTGTATCATTGTTTAGATCAAAATCTAGTGGCAAACTCACTGGCGTCACTCTTTGAACTTTGAAAACTGGACTCCTATTGGTCATCATCCTAATTTGGTCCTTTTCTCCGCATCCCCTTGCTTCACCTGAGACCGCATAGAACTGTGTCTCTCTCCATTCTCGGTCCATATCTTCAATAACTTGGACTCCTCTTTCATTCCAGTGTTACCAAATCCTCATTTACTTTTAGTCTATGAATAACATCTCTTTTGCGTTTATTTTCTGTCCTTTCGAACACTTCCGCTACCAGATCCACTAGTTTGTTGACTTCACCTAAAAGGATGTTCTCTCCGTACTTTCAGTACTCTTCCCTCCATAGCGATAGGCTTCCTGCCCCCCATTATTGACTATCGTTGACGTCATCGCGCAATTTACATCTTGTACGTGTTTCGTCATCAATTATCAATATATAACGATAACTTCGTCCAATTGTGTGAATATCGACGGGAGACGTCATCGTCCTGACTGGAATAGTCTAGAAGTTTGATGAGCTCCTCCTCCTGGTCGGATTGGAAGAGTCCTTCGAGCGTCCGAGTGTAATCGGCCTGAGAGCGAGATGGAGTGACATCCGTTCTCGTCGCTGGTCCTCGTAGATGGTGTTTAAGCAGGCTCCACGTCTTTGTGCTCCGTCAGCCGCTCCCGACATAGTCTTGTATTAGTCGGCAAGCCTAATACCTGATGGATTTGAGTTGACAACTCTTCGAGACTGGTACACCAAATGAGTAGAGAAGGTTCAATGTATCATGGAATTTTAAAATATTCACTACTTGAGAAATCTGTACTGCAGAGATGTTGCAACTCTATGTTTATCTCCAAATGTATAAGAATTGATGAAATCAACAGTTATTACGCTTTCAACACTCACACAATATGTACCTTATAGAAAATAACATGGTACCGTGTAATACAGGTCTGTCCATTAATACGTAAACGTTATATTTATTTAATGATAATAATTAAACCAATTAGGAATTCACTGAAATAGCTGATTTAGCAATTTATGTAATATTGGTAATATATTTAATGATTGCTTACTTACTGTAGCGTATTAATAAATAATTCCAACTTTCTGTAAGATAACCATGTATGCCATATGTACTAAAAAACGTTATTTATTAATTTATATACAACATCATCATCATCAGCTCATTAAACGTCCCCACCAGGCACGAGCACCCGGTATAAGGTTATTACATGTGAAAAACTGCATGCGGTTGTATAATTAATGGACAACATGTATACCTATAGTTACAAACTGTAGTATTAGTAACAAAATTTAGTCATTAGCCAAAATATTTGATACATGAGACCCACTACGCAGTAACACATACAAACAATCAAAACCACCGCTTTCCCTAATTATGAAATAGATAACGATACAACCCTTACACCTATTAAAAAAATGACCATAAACAAATAAAAATTAAAAAAAAAAAACTTAAATGTTGACAGGAAGCTGAAAATTGTACATGATAAAATTTCGATACTGTGAGTGTATTACAAACGAATTGACCTGGCAATTGAACCTACACACTCATTCCGGAAATAACATCATACTAATAAGTCACCACGATTTTCGGTTTTTTTATCTTGTGATCATTCCTCAAAGATACAGCAAAAATTCTATTAATTTTTTTCTAAAATAAATGTATTGTATAGAATTATGTTCATTTGAATAATGAACATTATGCTTACGATATTTTTAGATTAAAGCAGCTTCTCTCTTACCATTTTCTTAATGTAATGTTGTTTCTTGGTTCATCCTTGAATGAATTTAGAAATAATCCAATTCTCTTAAATTCATACTTAAAAAAGCTTCAACGATATAGCACACATGATTCACACAAACTATAATATGTATTTTACTCTCTTGAGGGTGGCACCGCTTCAGTCTTTGGTCTTAAAAAAAGGCTTAGATATAGTAAATTATTTACGAGGAAATAATGTCTGCTCTCACTTTTGTGGTTCTCAGTCTGTCTGTCGTTGTTTTCTATGTGTCAGTCTGTTAGTCATTCTCGGTGTGAAGGTTCGTCGTTGTTAGTCATATTTGTCTCTCTCGATATTAATCTGTTTGTTGCTGTGTTTTGTCTGCTCTACTGTGTGTGTTGTGCTGCTTTGTGTACCTTGCGCGTCCTTGAGACGCCATGTCAAATGTTGCGGTCTTCCACGCTGGCGCGGGTGCGCGGCCAGTCCGCACGCTGCCCGCACACGTCCCGCGCGCGCGTGCACAACCAGCACCTGCGCCCCCTCCCCCGCCAACCGCCCGCCACCGCGCGCCACGCACATCGCGCCCTCATTTCTATCCCACCGTCACAGCGCCAATGGGGACAAAAAATAAAAATATAAACACTAAATACCTTCTCTCTGAATAAACAGAGTATATACCGAAAACCGCATCAAATGCTTCAGCCCAAACGCAAGCAAATCGCGAACAAACATACATACATACTAAACATTCAAACTATGAACCTCCTTTTGAAGAAGGAGTTAAAAAATACTCCAACTCACATAACACCCGCCACAACCACGGGACCACTATACCAATCAATTCTTTCTAATTACTTTTAATACCAAAAACATTATAACACTTGATTAAATTCTCCACTTATAATGACTATTTACATAAAAAAATCCAACCCACAAATATGACACATTTAAGTTTGAAGTCTAAGTAGCATAAGGCCGCCTATGTCTCCACTGTATTGTTTAATGTTCTTGCGTTTGTATTTTATCATCGAGCAATAAGAAGATACATTATCTATCTACTTTAAATACCAATAAGTGATTAACAGCATTTATAAGCATATCGACAGATTATCCATATTCCTTAATCGCCCAGCACCGTATCAACTACGATGTCGTTAGTCAGAAATAGCGTTCATAACCTCTTGATGTGTGGTTGCACTCACCGACATTATGATTGACCGCCGTTAGTCACCTGCACTTCCCTGCGGGCCGCGCGCGCCACCAGCGCCTTCGAGTCTCCACCACCTGCCGTCTGCAGGATGCCTCCGAGCAGTCGTCGAAGCACCAGGCAGCCGTCAGGCGTGAGGGTCCGGCGCTGGCCGAAACAATTGTGGTGTCCAGGTTATTTCTCCGAGGAGCCGCGAACTGTGGTCCGCCGTGCGGTCTATTACACGCCTGCCGTGCCGCGCGAGCACGCCTGCAACGCGCTTAGCACGCTCACCACCTGGATATTTACACCACGATATTTAATTTAGTCGTGATCAACAGAATTTCAAAAAAAATCAGATAATGATATCTGATGATGTGAACAACTAGTAAACACAAACTTGCCGTTCCAAACTAGATTGCATATAGGGAACTATTTGTGGGATTAAGCATTAAAATATTTAATAAGCTACCACAAAATGTAATTCATTTATCCCTGCATAAGTTTAAGTCTCATGTAAAGTCGATTTTAATAAAAAAGCTTACTATAGTATTGAAGATTATATAAATGATAAAAACTCATGGACATGTGATTTCCACGCCTGCACTACTTTTGTTTTTTTTTTGTTATCATCTATTTAAATGTATATAATACTTATCTGCTTAAAAGTTTTGTAGATTATTATATTTTTACCAATACTTAATATGATGAAAATTGTAAATATAATTTGCTTTATATAATTATTTTGATTACAAATGATTCTGTATTCAACAGATTTTTTTTTAAAAGAGTAACTACTGAGTTTTTTTGCTGGTTTCTTCTCAGTGGAAAACTACCTCCCGAACCAGTGGTAGCTTCATTTGACATTCATAAGTGTTCTATAAGGACCTAAACTGAATAAACACTTTTCATTTTCATAAGCGTCGGTGGCTCATTGGTGGACTGTTGCCTGCCGATATGGTGGATGCAGGTTGAAATCCTAGCACGCAGCAATGTGTTATCCAATTTCGAAATTATATCGCGGAACTCTAGACGAACGATATAAGAAAAAACGCATAGTTTTTATTTGACCAATAGTTTTTCAATTTATTTAGAATGTACATTTTTATCACATTAAAAAAAAAAAAACAATTTAAAAAAACATGCAAATGTTTAATAATGTAGGTACACTGAAGATAAAGACACTAAGTTTTTACTAAAGGTAATGATTTTCTTATAAGCCTCTTTGGCTTGACGCCCGAGATGTGTGTGTTTATTTGACGCTCTTACCGTGAAGGAAAACATCGTGAGGAAACCTGCAAAGGGATTCAAAGGTTGTGTGTGAAGTCGGCCAATCCTCCCACTGGGTTCGCGTGGACTAAAGCCTATACACCCGCGGACAGTCTCGGGGCCTCTCGGTAGGGACGTGTAATGAGCTGATGATGAGGATATATATGTCGCAGCTAACCGGTTAACTTAGTCATCTAATTGGACACCTAGGCCGTTCGTTAACGCGGGCATTTAATTAAATGGCTGAAAAACAACAAGCCACGTCGTTGAGCGTAACGTTTAACCAGATAACACATTATTAAGTCACTTTTTTTTGGCACATTTATGTTTTGTACCTAATTATTCGTCCAACCCGCACTGGGCCCGCGTGGACGACTAAGGCCTACACACCCTATACGGGTAAACGCGTGCCCTCGGTGGGGACGTTTAATAAGCTGATGATGATGATATTTAGATTACTACACTTTAATTTTACTTAAGAATAAGAATCTTTATTTACAAAAAAAACACGGTATATAATAATAAAGTTGTCATACATAAAAAAATGCGTTCTACATGTTTCGCCTAATAAAAGGCATGTAAAAAGTAAATAAAAACATAAATTTGGTTGCTTTCACACACAGATAATAATTAGCCAAGAGTACCAACTAAGAATTCATTTACATACACTGTAGAAATTATGTTTCAATAACCATAGATATAGCTTCTTACAAAACAATGAGCGGCTCAAGAATTTCAATGCTACCGGCATTTTATTATATATTTTAACATACATTAAAATTGCACCGAAGCAAGAAAGAAAGAACCGAACGGCCTAGGCATCTAATTGGATGGCTAGCTTTGCCCGATGGCTGCATATACATATGGAGAGTAGTATACCTTCTCGTTGACTTGTTTGGCGTGTTGGGCCACCTCCTCCTGCGAGCGGCGGTCGGCGGCCGCGCGACATTGTCCTCCAGATCGTACTAGCTCTGATACACTCTCGCCTAGCTCGATCACCGTCGAACGGATGCTGGAATACATGGAGTCATATAATATTGAATCTAACCATATAACATTTTTAGCATTCCCTCGATAAAAAGACAAATGACAAAATCGTACTTTGAAGCTCTTGAACTTTGATGATATTAAATAATATAAGTTTTGGTTAAATACATATTTAATGTAAAGTTGTGGTTACCTCAATATGACTTTTGTAAACTGATTACTCATATGTGGAGATTTGTAATTAGTATTGTACTCTTATCATATTGTTATACTTTGCTATAGTGTCTTTTAAAACTGTAAATCTTACAAAAATAAACAAATAAATAAACGTCTTATATACTTTTTGTGAAATAAATCTTTATGTATATAAAGTGTTATGATTATTATAACTTTTTATTGACGACCCATGAGGTGTAATGGTCGAGACATCGAATACTACACCAAGGGTTCCGGGTTCAATCCACGGGCATTACAAACATTTGTGTGCATGAGCATGACTGTTATAATAAATAAATATCCACGGACATTCACACAGCGCCATCTAGCCCCAAGTGAAGCGTGAAGCCTGTATTATGAGTACTAAACAACGGATAAACATACTTATATAAATATTTTTTTTGTAAACACATATTATACATAGAAAACACCCAGACCATTACAAACAGACATGTTCATCATGCACACAAATGTTTGTACAGCCCGTGGTTTGAACCCGGAACCCTTGGTGTAGTATTCGATGTCTCGACCATTACACCTCATGGGTCGTCAAAACATACATACTATCGGGAGTTGGCGTTCCCGCCATTATTTGACAGTTCGCGTCAATGCGTTCTTTTCTTGATTGTCAATTGTTTTTATTTAGTACCAATATAAATTTACACAGTAAACCTGCTTCTATTATTTCGTTTTCCAATTAAAGCCGCCAAGCCTAGAACACCCCCGTACAACAGGTCAAACTGAGAACCTACTTTTTTCAAGTCGGTTAAAAAACAACAGAGAGTTTCTTGTTGGATTCTTCTCAGTGGAAAACTGCCGTCGGAACCAGTGGTAGCTTCATTTGACATTCATAGCTAAGTCATAAGGACCTAAATTGAATAGACACTTTTTATTTCCAATAAATATATTTAATATAATTTAGTCCCTAAAATACAGGCTGCCCTAGTTTAGGGACTACTGGTAAGGGTTAACATGTAAATGTTTTTACTTTATAAAGATTTATTATTATTATTTGTAGTCTCTGTTAGGAGTTCACGGTTCATAGACCGGTCCTTTGAAGCTTGCGTGGGGACATGGGTCCAGCACGTAGAGGATTTTAAAAATGGTTCTCTCCGCGGAGGTTAAAATATAAGTTGCACGGGCCTTGGCGAAACGTTACTAAATTACAGTGTCTTATATGTTTAACTGTTTGGTTCATTTTGTCGAGGAAAGTTATATCAGGTCTATTAAAATGTAGTAAATGTAGAGCGTCGGTGGCTCAATGGTGTGGACTGTCGCCTTCCGGGAGGGCTGAGGTTCAAATCCCGACACGTACCAATGTGTTTTCGAATTTTCGAAAATATATGTACGTTATCCGATGCTCTTACGGTGATGGAAAACATCGTGAGGAAACCTTCATGCCCGCCTGCGAAGAGATTCAAGGTTGTTTGTGAAGTCGTCCAATCCGCACTGGGCCCGCGTGGACGACTATGGCCTAATCACCCTATACGGGTAGGCTCGTGCCCCTCGGTGGGGACGTTCAATGAGCTGATGATGATGATTAAAATGTACGGTTTTAATGTACTCTAATAATTGTCGTGTCCCAGTATCATTATTATTATAATGTATACCTGTGTGAGACATCAGCGGCGGGCGCCCCGGCGGCAGCGCCTAGGGCGTCCCGCGCGAGACCCTCGTAGGCCTTCACCGCCTCGCCGCCTACCTGCACCAGCTCGCCAGGGGCCGTGCTCGCCTTCGCCATCTGGTGTACGTATATTACAATCTTTAACTCTTTAGATAAACAATGAAGTAGATGTACACGCTTACTTAAAAAGTGTCCGCGCCAAAATTATGCCCATCCGTCAGTTGGGTAAAATTTTCATTCATAATCACTCGCTCGTTACATGTCATAGTGACATTGTAACATGCTCGTGCTTTGGATTTTGTACCCTTTCAAGGACGCCTTAAGGTAAACATTTGAATAAATAATTTTATGTCATTATATAACTGATTGTGCATCTAAGATTAAACCTATAAGTTTCGTATATTTGAAAAAAACACTGACATTCACAACGCACTATCTAGCTCCAAAGGCATTAGCCTGTAATATGGATACTAAACAACGGATAAAACATAAACTTATATTTTTTTTGTAAATACATACATATTATAGACAGAAAACACCCACAACAATACAAACAAACATTTTCATGCAGACAAATGTGTGTACTGCCCGGGAATCGAACCCGGAACCCAAGATGTAATAGCCAACGTCTCAACCATTTCACCAAATATCATATCAGGCGTATCACTTACCACCAGGTAACTGATTTTGTCATTGATTCACTTGATGACTTTAAAATCAGTCAGACATCAGTCAATACCCCCAATTTATAACACAAACCCCATCTTAGCATACAAACCCGAAACCTCATGGGGTCTCTAGCCGCTACAACAGACATATAAAACATACGTAGACGTAATTTTAATTGGTAGTTGGTTACTATAGAAAAAAATGTTTCTTTTAAAGCTGAAAACATTTTTGATAAAAAAAATAAATAAAATAAAATATCAAGATATAATAGTGTAAAATATACACTGACCATGTCAGTAGCGAGTCGGGCCACCTCCTTGGCGGCGGCGATCATGCGAGCCTGGTAGTCCACAAACGAGTCCGCCTCGTCGTATGAGCCGATTAGGGACATCCTGCAACAAATATGCACTCAGTGAGAATATAATCCTGTATAAGTCATGGAAGAAACAATGTGCCGACGTCAAGCAAACTGGGGAAAGGGCATTTTTGTGTGCAGGACGGTCAGGACGCTCACCTGATGGTAAGTGATACGCCCGACCATAACAGAGCGGCATTGAAGGAGACCAACGACTGATAGACAGTTATTATCCTCCGTCAATGCCGCACTGCGCCCGACACCCGAAACAACAGATGTTAGGTCTCTCATACCCGGTAATTTCACTAGCTACAGTGCCCTCATCCCGCAACAGTGCATAACTCTACTGTTTCCCGGGACGATATCTGGTACTGCGGTGGTATCTACCTAGACGACTCAGTATCGAGGCTACCACCTAGTAGCATGATTACCATCAGACTGGTATGTATGTAATGGACGACGACTGCCGGCGGTCGCTGGTGGAAGCTGGATGAGGAAAGCGGAGGACTGGGATATCTGGCGGAAACTGAGGGAGACCTATGTCCAGCAGTGGACTGCGATAGGTTGAAGACAGAGAGTGACAGAGATAATGCTTCATACATAATTTCCTCAAGTAAAATAAATTTCAACTTGACACTAAATATTGAACAAGAAACAGGGTTTTCTATCACACTGTTCCTTCCCAAACACTGCCAACATTAGCAACTCCAAAACCAAAAGTCCACGCACATCCTAGCACCAAACTTCATCCTCTTCATGAACACAGTGTTATGTAAACCGGTAAACAAATACGATACGGGACGAGCACGCCACACGACCGGCGTCCATTGAATGCGAGTAAACACATTGCGTCACTGTTGCATACGTATCGCTTTGAATTCTGGATATAGGTCATCTCAATTTGCGCTCGGTATTACTTAGCAGCTAGATTTGGTGACATTATAATTATCAGCTCAATAAACCCGCCGAGCCTTAGTCGTCCCCGCGGGCCCAGTGCGGGTTGGACACGCACACGCACTACCTTTGGATCTCTTCGCAGGCGTGTGCAGGTTTCCTCACGATATTTTCCTTCACCGTAAGAGCGTCGGATAACGTACATATATTTTCGGAAATTCGAAAACACATTGATACGTGGCGGGATTTGAACCTCATAATATTAACATTTGTATAAATTTGCCCCCGCGGGTGACGCTAAAAGCAGCTTTGGGAGCTTATATAAACAATAGACTAAGTTGGGCAGAATTTTCATTCATACTCACGTCGCTACATATCATAGTGACATAGTAGTGTGATTGTGGTTTTGATTTTGTACCCTTTTATTGACACGTTAAAGTCAAAATTTCAATAAATAATTTTGTCATAAATATAACAATAAGTCAACGTATGTGTCACGGCTCGGACATTTGTTGGTTGATATTTTTCGTGATTGTGCATGTAGTTTATTGTTTATCTTAATTTGGGATGCTATCCCAAATTCATCCCAAATAGCATTAAATAATAATTTGGGATGCTATAGGGAAACTATCGGCTCACCGGTAACAATCGCGGACGCCCTGAGGAGACCGGGAAAACTAATCTGTTTTTGGAGGGAGGTAGGCTGGCTGGAGTGACCAGAAGGCCGCCATGGCTCACGCACAATGGTCCACCGCACGGACTAAGTGCGGAAACCAACGCCAATAACATAGAACATAGATAGAACATTGGGATGCTATTTTCAGCTGAGAACTGGTAGGGCTTTTTCATTACACCTATCCTTTCGTATTTACTGCTATTGAAGAGAAGAGGAAGTAATAGAAAACCAGCGCTGCTGCTGCTCCTTTTGCTAGAATTACTAACTATACCTACAGTCTATTGGTAAGCCAATGTTACAATTTAACATGAGAGCAATGAACCATTTATTGTTTTTGAATATGTTTTTTGTTTTGTATACTGATAGCATTAACCCTGCCCGGTTCAACTTGCAGATCCGGCGAGCTATGTCGTAACCTTAGATCATAATTTACATTATAATCGAATCAACTTTTAATCCTTTGACCGCAAATGACGCTTTAAAGCGCCAGACACAATAGATTCTCTAA
The DNA here is from genome assembly GCA_019425675.1 of Leucinodes orbonalis. NCBI lineage: Eukaryota > Metazoa > Arthropoda > Insecta > Lepidoptera > Crambidae > Leucinodes > Leucinodes orbonalis. The sequence goes on from PQWD01007387.1 coordinate 38,186, forward strand.
TGGCTAAAGGCTAAAGTTTGCAATTATGATGCCTAAAGAATTTTGTTTATTATTGTTTTAGTCACGATTTTCTTATTATTATTGTTATTTTATATTTTTATTTTATTTATTTGTTAAATGTTTTTTAATCTTTCTAAATTTAGTGTGTATCAATGATTTTTGGTCTTTTTCTGTATTATTATAATCAATTATGTTATAGGTACGTTATTATTATTACTTAGTTTGATATTGTGGTATTAAAATAAATATTTTTTTTTTTGTTGTTTGTTAGTTGCTCACCAGGGCCTTCCTGAAAACAGCGTCCTGGTACGCTTTAGTGTGCCAGGACAAATCTGAGGAATCCTATTGGCTTTTTATTATTAGTTGTATGTATTGAATGTATTTTATTGTGTGTGTCAAATAAATCTTTCTCTCTTTCTAATGTGTCTGAATTTCCGGTGTTCAAAGGGTTAAAATGCTCTAAAATATTTGTTTACGTATTAGTTTGAGACTCAAACTTAAAATTTTGATAGCTTCGGTATTGACTTTATGGCGTAAGTTCGTGTTGAACGCAATAAGGTAAAATATAATATATTGATATTTCATCGGAATATTGTTATAGCCGTTGACGTGGTGGCTCAGTGGTGTGGACTGTCGCCTTCCTAACGGGAGGGCTGAGGTTCAAATCCCGACACGTACCAATGTATTTTCGAATTTTCGAAAAATATATGTACGTTATCCGACGCTCTTACGGTGAAGGAAAACATCGTGAGGAAACCTTCATGCACGCCTGCGAAGAGATTCGAAGGTTTGAGGAGATGTGAAGTCATCCAATCCGCACTGGGCCGCGTGGACGACTAAGGCCTAATCACACGTTCGTTTTTCCCTATTTTGCGCCTTAATTAAGCGCGTATCCACCAATGGAAAAAATCTATTGTCTGTTGAATTTATATGCAACTGGCGTTAAAAAAGGGTTACAATTTAGCACAAGCTTGCTAGAACCAATCATTAATCAAGCTGCATTGAACGTCCACGGGGACGAGCTCCCGTAGAGG